>CM049811.1:4000306-4252806 GCA_027422405.1 Ptychobarbus kaznakovi
AACACTGTGACAGTACTGTGGGACAGTGATGTATCAAATAGTAATACCATGGTACTTTTGTTATATTGAATCATTATCATATTTGCATACCATGGTATTGATCTGGTATACTGCAAGGTACTTGAAAAAAACAACACATCATGTCCACATCATTGCTAATGGGGGAATGAACAACTTACATTTCATTGCTGGTTATATTCTGTATAATTGTGTATGAGGCGAATACAAATCTTGAATCTAACTGAATAATATATATATATATATATATATATATATATATATATATATATATATATAATAGGCAAATATACATTGCCTTATTTTTCTACAGCTCATTCAGAATTAATTCAAGCGGTGACTCATGTATTTCTCTTCATAATTCATTTTTAATGGATTCGGTTTGTAGTTCTCGAGTCTAACTTCTGGGGGAGTTTTACCTCACAGCTGTAGATCCATGTCATTGATTTATGAATTGTGGGCAAAAGTAATGTGATTATCACAAAGCATATGCAATGGAAATTATAGCACATTTGCAAGCTTACTAAATAAGTTGATATTTTTAAAGCACATGAAAAGTAGGTGATTAATAAGGATTCATTATACTCTAAAAGACAGTGCACAATTAAATAAATAAATATATATATATAATAAAATAGAATAGAATAGAATGGATGGAAAATAAATAAAGGCAGCGGCTGTTTGCACTAAGTGTAAACAGATTATTTTTTGCGATAGATGCTATTTACACTAAGTGCAAATAGGGATGGATGCTATTTACACTAAGTTAAAATAGCAGCAATTTTTAGTGATATGCTATTTACACTAAGTGTAAATAGTTATTCTATTTACACTATGTTAAAATAGCAGGATTGTCTGCTATTTATACTACTTATTGCAAATAGTGGCAATGATCTGCACCTCAGTATTGTAGAGCATTATAAAAAAGTATAAAATTATAACTTATTGAGGGTATATACGTTAAAAGTTCAAGATGGCGCCGAGGATGGCAGCCGTGTTGCGAGCTCCGAGAAAACTCTGCAGTTTTTCGTATGTTTTATTTTTTTTTTTCTCACGTGTTAGATGTTGTTAGTATAATTGTCTACGATAGAGACACGCTTTTAAACATTGGTTCCTCTATCGCGGAACGCAAACTGAATTTTGAGTTCTTGAATGCCGGTGGTCTGTTTACAGACACCGCATCAGAGCCCTTTGTCTATACCGCACGGCCCGTACGACCACGACGAAGGAAACGTAGCCGAAGAAGAGGGAAGAGAGCTGGCGTCCTCGTCAGACTGAGACGCCGTGCCTTCCGACCTCCTCTCCCAACCATTTTGCTGGCTAACGTTCAGTCACTGGACAACAAACTCTGTGAACTGCGGGCGCGCATCTCATACCAATGAGAAACAAGGGACTGCTGCGTTATTTGCCTCACAGAAACCTGGATGTCTGCTATGGTTCCAGACTCAGCCATCGAGCTCACAGGCTTCTCCGTGCATCGCTCGGACAGAACGAAAGAGCTCACAGGGAAAAGCAGAGGTGGGGGCGTTGTTTCTTTCTATCATCACAACTCGTGGTGTGATGAAAGGAACATACACTCTATTAAATCCTTCTGCTCCCCTGATCTGGAATTTCATATGCTTCTGTGTCGACCATTCTGGCTACCGAGGGAATTTACAGCGATCATAATCACAGCTGTTTACATTCCCCCTCAAGCCAACACAGACCAGGCACTCAAGGAACTGTATGGGAATATAAGTGAGCAGGAAACCGTGCACCCAGATGCAGCTTTTGTTGTTACGGGGGACTTTAATAAAGCCAACTTCAGAACAATAGCTCCAAAATACTTTCAACACATCACCATCAACACGCGTGGAGATCGTGTACTCGACCACTGCTACTCCCCCTTCCGGGATGCATACAAATCCCTCCCCCGCCCACCTTTCGGCAAATCGGATCACTCTTCCGTTCTGCTCCTGCCTTCTTATAGGCAGAAACTGAAATGTGAAGCACCTGCCCTCAGGACAATCCAATGCTGGTCGGACCAATCGTACGCTATACTACAGGACTGTTTTGATCACGTGGACTGGGACATGTTCCGGGCAGTGTCTGATGACGACATAGAGGCGTATTCAGATTCCGTAACATGTTTTATCAGGAAGTGTATAGAGGACGTAGTACCGACAAAAATAATCTGCATCTACCCCAACCAAAAACCATGGATTAACAGCGATGTTCGATCAGCCTTGTCAGCACGGACATCTGTTTTTAAAATCCATAAACACTGACGATCGAAAAACAAGCCAGTTACGATCTCAGGAGATCCATCAAAGCAGCAAGCGACAATATACAAAAACAAAGTTGAAGAACAATTCAATACCAACAACCCAAGAAGCATGTGGCAGGGCATCAACAACATCACAGGGTTTGAAGGGAATAAACCAGTGAACATTGCCACCTCTCTACCGGATGAGCTCAATACTTTTTATGCTCGTTTCGAGGCTGACACCACCGCCCACACAGAGAGCGCTCCCGCGGCTGCTGCAGAAGAGGTGAGTCCACTCTCCCTTTCTGTCGCGGATGTAACCCGATCCTTCAAACAGGTGAACATCCGAAAAGCCGTGGGTCCGGATGGCATTCCAGGCCATGTGCTCAAAGCATGCGCTTTCCAACTAGCCGGGGTTTTTACAGACATATTCAATCTCTCCCTCTCTCTGTCTGTGGTCCCCGCATGCTTCAAAAAATCAACCATTGTGCCCATACCAAAGAAAAATAAAATCACATGCTTGAATGACTGGAGGCCCGTTGCTCTGATCCCCATCTTCAGCAAGTGTTTTGAGAAGCTCGTCAGAGACTACATCTGCTCTGTGCTGCCTGCTTCACTGGACACACTACAATTTGCATATCGCAGTAACCGTTCCACAGACGATGCTATTGCCTTCACCCTGCACACTGCTCTCTCTCCCACCTGGAAAATAAGAACACCTATGTGAGGATGCTGTTCGTGGATTATAGTTCAGCATTTAACACCATAGTGCCTGCCACACTGGTTGTGAAGCTCCAGAGTCTGGGACTGAACAGATATCTGTGCAGCTGGATCCTGGACTTCCTGACAGGCAGAAGTCAGGTGGTCAAAATGGGCAACAACACCTCATCTACCCTGGTCCTCAACACTGGTGCTCCGCAGGGCTGCATCCTCAGCCCACTCCTGTACTCCCTGTACACACATGACTGTACAGCTACACACAGCTCCAATGTCATCGTCAAATTTGCTGATGACACAACGGTGATAGGCCTGATCACCGACAACGATGAGACGGCCTACAGAGAGGAGGTGAGTACCCTGACTAAATGATGTCAGGTGAACCACCTCTCACTCAACATCGACAAGACCAAGGAGCTGGTGGTGGATTTCAGGAGACAGAGCAGAGTACACACACCCATCACCATCGACAAGACACCTGTGGAGTGGGGTGAGCAGCTTTAAGTTCCTCGCGTTCACATCACGAGGATCTCACATGGTCTGCTCACACAGATGCAGTGCTGAAGAAGGCACATCAGCGCCTCTTCTTCCTGAGACGGCTGAGGAAGTTTAGACTGAGCCCCAGCATCCTCAGATCCTTCTACTCGTGCACTATGGAGAGCATCCTGACGGCTGCATCACCGCCTGGTTTGGAAACAGCACCGCTGGCAACCGCAAAGCTCTGCAAAGGGTCGTGTGAACTGCCCGCCACATTGTTGGAGGTGAGCTTCCCTCCCTCCAGGACATCTACACCAGGCGGTGTACAAGGAAAGCCCGGAGGATCATCAAGGACTCCAGCCACCCGTCCCAAAGACTGCTCTCTCTGCTGCCCTCAGGGAGACGTCTCCGCAGCATCCGATCCCGCACAAGCCGACTGAGGGATAGCTTTTTTCCTCAGGCTATCAGGACAATGAACAGTCAGAAATAATTCACCCTACATCACACTCCCACTCACACACCATGCCATGCACTGCACATTAACACAGTTTCACTGGACTACACGCACACACTGCACTAACACAACCTATCTGCTATCACTGGATACCATACAATGCACACCCACGCCATTGCATATGTATAATCTGTTGCACCTTTGCACAACTAATCTGTTGTATAATGTATAATAAAAGGCCGGCTATATAGAGAGACATTAGTGACCCCTTGTGACTTTAAGAGGTATTGCGCTGATGACTCTGTATTTCCTTTTTAACGATCCCTTTAACAGTATTAACAGGACGCAATTCAGAACACGGATATTCTTTGTTGTTGTTCAAGCTGTGTTGTTTTTCTGCTGAGTGCGTTCATATACAAGTGAGTGATTATAGTCATGTTATTCTTATCTTTAAAGTGCTGTATTTTGAAGGCATAAGTTTGTGTTATCGATAGTTGCTAATTATAATCTGTAAGTGGCGCTACACGCGTTGTGTATTGCATCATCTATATATGGCGCTAGTAATGTATATGAAGACAGTTAAATGGTGATATTGGTGTATAATATCAAAACTTTGAGTCACTTTGATTATATGTATATTATTATTTACTGAATAAGTTAGGTTGTTGTGGTATTTAAGCAATATTTTGGTTCTTCCGAGCTCACGTGTCGTAGAACGTGATGCATTTTCACAAGTGCTAAACTAGTCTGTACATGTCTGAAATGATTGTTATATCGCTAATTTTCTACTATGCTATATTGCTATTATTTTAAGTAAATATATTATGTATAAGTAACAGTGAGTTCATATTTCATTACTAATTGGGTACTGTTATTTCTGTTTGTTTAGAACCACTCATACTAAGCTACACTCCAAACTACCGTACTACAATCATTCACTCAACCAAATTCAAAGACTGTAACCCGCTACAAGCGTCAAAGCATTAAAGTGTACTTCGTCTCTAACCGGATGACTTATGTCTGCTCAATTTCACCAGCACCCACACTAGCCTATCTTACAGTTGCACCTTCACATATTACTATGTATATTGTGTGCATAATGTAGAATGTGTACATACAGTGTATAATGTGTATTGATTACTAAGTATGTCTTTATAGTACACTGTGTGTACTGAGATATGTATGTGTTTTTGCACATTGTCTTCTGTACAGTCTGTAAGTATGTACTGTCTATATGTAAATTGTTTTTTTTGCACGTCTGAGAGCACGCTCTCAATAATTTCACTCACCAAGGCACTAGTGGTGATGTGACAATAAAAGATTTTGATTTGATTTGATATATTTTAATTTTAATTCAAATTAGTAAATGGATGCCACCTTATTGGAACAAAGCCAATACACATACCCTAAGCCTACCCAATCCTTTATTTCCAACTTTTGTATTATTTCCTTCATTTTTTATTGAAAATAAATGCCTTTCCAATTCGATATGACATTTTAAAAGGGAGAAACAAAGTCAACCATTGCAGTCTGTCAGTCATATAATGGCAGTCAATGGAACCCACGGCTTTGAGAGACAAAAAACATACACAGACAAAACCATATTAAATCCCTGTGGCTCATGACGATACCTTGAGTTTAAAATCTGTGTTTGTGTTCTGCTAAAGAATCAAACTCACCTACTTCTTGGATGCCCTGGGGTAAGCAGATAAACATCACATTTTCAATTTGGGGGAACTATCCCTTTAAGAAGAACGCCTTCTTAAAGGCCCATCACTATAACATTTTAATCTGACGTGATGCTGATCTTTTTACATTTTGGTTTCTCTCAAAAGTCCAACTTCTGGTGCCCCATCTATTTTGCTCTAATCTAAGAATGCCCAGCGAAGCCACTTTATTCTCTTTTTCTCTATCTCTGTCTTTTCACTTACTCTCTTTCATTCACCCTAATGTTGATGGACAACACAAACACATCTTCCCCCTGCAGCAGTAACATGGCTATTAGCATTCCTTCCTGTGAAGGTCATTCATTTTGCTTGCTTTGGCACAGACAAACTCCTCTCCTTCATCATGTGGAGGACAGTTCACTGATATATCAGCCCAAATTGAGTGATAAAGGAAGAACTTTGCCATCAGCACACGCTGATGTCATTCATCGTTATAGAATGAACATTTGAGGTTAGATGTTCAAATAAAATTCAGCAAAAGTTAAAAAGAAAGTGACAGCAGACTACAAACAGTTTATGCCAAGCGATTCCATGTTTCATTTCTCATTTTGGAGTAGTTTAACTCCTGGTTCTCAACTGGTGGGTCACATGGTCTGTTCTGATAGCAGACAGAAGAGAAAAAACAATACTAAATGCAGCTAATGAAATATGAGTATAATAACTAATTATATGTATAGCATTTGATTCACAAAATAAATAGAATATGACATTTAGTCAATGGCATTTTTAACAAATTATATATATATATATATATATATATATATATAACATTAATTTAATGCATTTACCTATTCATTTAATGCATTTAATTGGACTTTTTTAAATTTTATTAAATTTGAGTTTGTGTGCCATTTCAGCTTCCTAAGGATTGCATAACTTTTTCACAAGTCTAACCCTACAATGTTAAAATGAATGAAAATTCTGTAATTTAATCATGTCGTCTTCCTTCCTTCCTTCCTTCCTTCCTTCCTTCCTTCCTTCCTTCCTTCCTTCCTTTTCCTTTGTCAGCAGTTAAAAAAATGACATGATTTATTTTACTTTAAAATTATCATAGCCATATAATAGAATACTGTATAATGTATTTTTCTGTAATTATTGCCAATGTATCCCACAATTAATTATTTTAAATTTTGTTTTAGAAGTGTTTAGGGTCAGGGGTTTAAAATGTAACCACACACACATGCACACACACACGCACGCACGCACGCACGCACCGCACACACACACACATATATATATAATGTACATGGTTTATGAAGTTTTACATTTCTAAAGCTGTGTATTTAAATATGTTTAATTTCAATGCTGTCAATTTGTTCATATTGTACATTTTAGTATGTTTCCAAACATACAAAATGTATGTTTAAACATTATGAATAAATATCAACACATACTATGAGATTAGGCAGAGTAAACACTTCCAATATATTTATTTTTGGATTTCAAAGGTTGCATGTTCCAGTAAACAAGTCATTTTGGTTTAAATTCAAATTTGTTGAGCCTTCTAGCCAATTTAATCAGATGCCAATGTGGGCAAGGAGTGACATGTTTGAAAACAAACCATTGACAATGAACCATGAACAAACCATTGCAAGATAATGCTGCAGACACAGAATACAAGTTAACTCACCACAAGGATAAATATGATTTATGCTGAATATAATGCATTGTTCACTGTGGATTATTGGTTGAAGAGATGACTGAAACCACTGAAATTCAAAATACATTTAGAAACCAACAAATACACTAGTCAACATTTATATTCATCTTACTGATGCCACATTAATTAAGTTAATTATTTGGCTTATGCAGTTTGTACCAATGTTTGAGTCTAAGGACATACAGCTTTCAGAGGGGTCATAGTAAAACAATCATACTATCACAGTCGGGAGCAGAGAAATTGCCAGGAAAAGTTATGATTCATATTTATGTATCATAAAATTGTTATGATAATAGTAGTAAATAAATAAATACATTTGTTGTGTTGCCAACTCAATGCCTTAGGCGTATTTTGAAGCATACATTGAGAAGCAGTAGTATAATTGATCTATTCTGATCACAATGCATTTATCATTTAGACGTATCTTATAAGATGTACTGCATATTGAGGTGGATTGCATGTACTAAAAGTAAACTTGTCTTGCGTGACTGCACGAGGGTACAGATGAGATTTGTGCATCCCATGTTCCCCTTTCAGCAATAAAACTGATACAGCGTGAATAAAAGGTGGGGGAAATCATGACTGGAGAGTTGGATACGTGGCTGCAGTTGTCAAAGAGCTGCAGTGAAAACACATTGTGATGTCTCATGGGACCAAACCCTCCACTGCCTCGCCTTTCATAATAGCGAGAAGCTTGTTATTGCTTCTGTGAAGCCAGCCAAGTATTTTTATTTAATTATTTTTTAACATCCACCCCACTCTCCACCATCATCTCCACCGGCATGACTCTGTCCGGGAGCATTATAGAGGCTTCATTACTATCTGTATATACTCTTAGGTATTGTTTTGTGATATAGTTTAAGAGCCCTGGTTTGTTAGAAACAGTGGCACATTTTCTTTATTTTATTTTATTTTTTTGTGGGTGCTAAGAAAGCAATATAGGTCATAATTGGTGCCTAATAACTTGCACAGTGACTAAGCAAACAAGATACACTTACAAATACTTACATATATTTACTGTTTCGTCATGAACAGTTTATCGGGCTGAATGAATTAATGAATGAAAACATACAAGCATACATAAAACAATTAAAATAAATAAATAAAGCAAGCAAGCAGTCATGGAAGGACAAGGAATAAGAGAGACTAAATGACTAAAAATCACCAGAGAGATCCAGAAATCCAGATCCAAAGATCCAGTAGCAACATTTTGATAAAACATTGGGATTCATTTCTGATTAAATTCTGATAAAAAGAAAAACCTGAATCATTCACAGTAAGATCTAACATGCATTTACAAAATGGATAGGGTACATTTTATTTTCTTGGTAACTTTACAGTGTGTTAAATAGCTGTGTTCAGCTGTAGTCTTAGATGAAATCATAATTAAATTAGACAAAATATCTAGTGTATAATACAGTATACACTAGATACATACAGTATATATATATATATATATATAATACATACACATTTACCTTTAGTCATTTTGCAGCAGTTTTAATCAAAGCAACTTACAATTGGGGAATACATAAAGTGATTCATCTTGAAGAGGCAAACAGACAGATGAAGTGCTCGTAACGCCAAGTCTCAGACATTGTTCAAATAAGTACAAGCTAGCAAGGGAAGGTAAAGATAAATAGAAATAAGTTGTTTTTCTTTGTTGTTTTTTGTTTAGGATGAAATTAAGTTGTGTCAAAAGAGATTAGTTTTCAGTTGTTGCTTGAAGGTTGACAGGTATCCAGCATTCCAGATGGGGGTGGGAAGATCATTCCACCAGCCAGGAATGGTGAACGAGAATGTTCTGGAGAGTGATTTTGAGCCTCTCTGTGATGGTACCACAAGGCGTTGCTCACTAGCAGATCTCAGACTTCTGGAGGGGATATAGATTCTGAGCCTGTGGTTGTTCTATATGCAAGCATCAGTGTCTTGAACTGGTGCGAGCTGCAACTGGAAGCCAGTGCAAGGAGATAAAGAGAGGTGTAACATGGGCTCTTTTGGGCTCGTTGAAGACCAGTCGTGCCACTGCATTCTGAATCATTTGTAGAGGTTTTATTGTGTTTGATGGAAGTCCAGCCAGAAGAGCATTGCAGTAATCCAGCCTAGAAATGACAAGGGCCTGGACAAGAAGTTGTGCAGCATGCTCTGTCAGAAAGGGCCTGATCTTTCTGATGTTGTGTAGTGCAAACTTGCAAGATCGAGCAGACTTTGCAATGTGCTCTTTGAAGGTCAGTTGGTCATCAAAGATTACACCAAGATTTCTGACCGAAGTTGATGATGTAATTGTGGATGAACCTAATTGAATCGTGAAGTCATGCTGTAGAGTTTGAGTGGCAGGGAAGACAAGAAGCTCAGTCTTTGCCAGGTTGAGCTTTAGGTGATGTTCTTTCATCCATGCCGATATGTCTGCCAGGCAGCATGAGATCCATGCAGCTACCGTTGGATCATCTGGTTGAAAAGCGAGATAGAGCTGTGTGTCATCAGCGTAGAAATGGTAGGAGAAGCCATGTGCCTGTATGATGGGACCCAGTGATGTAGTGTATGTGGAGAAGTGAAGGGGTGCAAGAACCGATCCCTGGGGAACCCCAGTAACCAACTGGCGTGCTTTGGATACCTCCCCTCCCCAGGCAACCATTCAAATCCAGTGAAGGGGAATCCCAGTGATGTCCAGTGATGAGAGGGTGGACAGGAGGATTTGATGATTGACAGTGTCAAAAGCAGCAGATAGATTCAGCAGAATTAGGACTGATGATTTGGAATCAGCTTTTGCAATTTGCAGGACTTCAGTGACTGAGAGTAGCACAGTCTCAGTTGAATGGCCACTCCTGAAACCTGACTGTTTAGTGTCCAGCTTGTTGTTCTGTGAAATAAACAATGAGACCTGGTTGAAGACATCTCATTTGAGTGTTTTCGCTATGAATGGAAGGAGAGATAAAGGTGTGTAGTTTTCTAAAAGAGAAGTGTTTAATGTAGGTTTATGTATATATATACTGTATATATAAATATATATATATATATATATATATATAATATATATATAAATACTTTATCTATCTAGTGTATACTGTATTATACACTAGATATTATATATATATATATATATATATATATATATATATATATATATTTCACCATCATGATTTGAGTGTCCCTTGTGCTTTAATAACATCAACACTCAAGCCACAGGTATGGGTAAAACCTGATAATCATGGTCTCGAACATGATTTGAGATGATATAGAGAGAATATATTTCTTAAATGAAGCAATGAAACGTAACTGTCTGTAAAATGTTCACTTAATCGTCCCGATTTAAATTATTTGATTAGTCATTTACAGCATCATATTTTTACATAACTACTTATGTTTGTTTTAAAAAAATATATATAATCCTAAACTTTACTCATTTCCAGATTTGATAGAGGGGAAATTGGTCTCAGGAAATTTTACAGCAATTATTGCCAGTTATTTTCAATCCTAGTGCTTATGTTCTTATCTGATGTATTTGTTACATTCTTTACATGCACAATACAATTTCTGTACACTTTTTGAGCTGGGTCATACTGATCAGCTGAACCTTTTCTGCCAATGTCCACTGATCATTTGTCTCTCAGCCTCTTGTACAATCTGCTCAGGATTATGTTCCCAAACATGGTGAGTCTTGTTGTCCAACTAGCATAAGACCATCGGCTCCATTTGCCCATGATCTCCACAACAAGCACAGTATGGATGCTCAGATAACAGACTGCAGGGGCTCACATGCACCAGAGCGGAGATGATAGGCAGAGTTTAACTCACTTATGCTGATGGGATTTACCGTTCAGTCAAAACAGTCCTTGTGCTTGTCTGCCATGATTTTGCAAAACCCCTATTACACGCACACTTTTTTTTTTGCAGATAATTTGCAAAGTGATTTGTATTAAAAATGAATACATTAATTCTTAATGAATACATACTATAAATGTGCTGTTTTGCACACAAACCTTATCTGTTTCCTGTTTATTTTATTTAAATTTTACCCATACACTAGAGTTTGAAAAGTATATTACTTTTTATATTTGATTTGACTTGATTGCACAGATACTATTTAAACTGAACTGAGCTGGGCGATGACATCACTGAATTCAATAATGAAATGCCTTTAACTGAAAAATGGGAGTTTAATCTTATCATTTTACATTAGTGATACACTATTTTCCTATTTTGATATTGTACAGTTGCTTTAAAACAATTTGTATTGTTAAAAGCGCTATATAAATAAAGGTGACTTGACTTGACTATATATAATTAAACATATTGTTATTTTATTATTGATGTAAGATAAAAGTGAGTGGTATTTGTTATTTTATTGTTTTTCAAATAATATTTGACACCAGGTTACTGGCTATAGGATGGTTATATAATAAACAAACAAAAAAGTTAAATAACAGTATATTGCAGGCAAGGGTCTATTTTATGACAGGGAACCTTATTACAATGCTTCTTATTGAAAATGTTGCATTAGGTAATGTTAGGTAAAGACATAACCTTACTGGAACCATCTACAACACTCAGGTTTTTCAACATTTGCAAATATATTTTGAATTACATATTTTCCTGTCCTGCAGGGCAACACACTGAACTGGTTTTGTATTAAAACAGCATCTGCAGTTTTGATAATAGGAAATAACATCTACAATCTTGCTCAAGGCTTTCTGAAACACTCATTTGTTTTCATCATTCTTCATCAAACTAATATTGCCACCAAACAATCCAAAGGGCTCGGCAAAGAACTGTTCTCACAGTAGGAAATAAAAAAACATGTTTTATGCATACATATTGAGATTCCCACAGCTAAAACAGAGCTGAATGAGACAAATGCAGGACGATGGAGAAATTTGTTTTTAAGCTTGAACGTACAAATGGGTTTCCGATATCGCAGCAATAAACTATTTTTGTAAAATCAAAAGGAAATAGAAACTCATAACTGGTTTATATCTGAGGAACACTGAGTTAGGCCTGTTTCACATCACACATGTGAGTTGCTCTCACACAAGTTTCTGCAGTTTACAATGATTTCTGTGTTACATTAAGTATTTAATTTAATAATGGCCATACATTCTACAGTTATTATTGAGAATTGACCCTAAACCAATTTGATCATTGTGAAATCTCAATTCCATAAGGATGGAGACCACATTTTCACATAGAGCAGAACCCAAACCTCAGAGTTTAGCTATAAATAAATTAAATTGTCCAAATTCAGTCAGATTTACTGAATATAAGCAGTTTTATGTGTCATTGCTTCATACAATTTTATATTGCATATATTTAGAGAATTTACTTGATTTTCTGCTATGTTCAACATGCTATATGCAGAATAAAAAAAAAAAAATCAGTTTTGAAAAGACTTGCAACTATGATTATGCTACAGAGGCTAGTGTAAATGCTGCATCCTGTTAACATGGGAGCTCAAAAAAATGTGAGCTGCTGTGAAACAGGCCTTATCTGATACCTTGCTTAAAAGTTATGGAAGCCGACTGTAGCAGCTCTAGGTCTTCACGGCAAAGGGGCCCTGCAAAGTCTACCATGTCCAATTGCAGCTTTGACAGACTTTGTGGCGGGATAATTTCAATTGTGTAATTTCCTCAGAAGCAGTTTTTTGTGCAACTTTCCAATTTTCTAGGCAGTGGGAACAAGCTAGTATGAAATGGGATTAGTATTAGAGACAATTTCTCTGACAAAACCATTCACTTTCTTGTTCTGTCGGAGTTGGCGCTAGCTCAGGGATGAGGCTCATATAGACCAATGTGATAAAGAGCTCTCCATCTTGTCTGCTTTTGTCTCGCACTACAGGCAAATACAAGGAGCTTTCTAAAGGTCATATCGACTGAACACAAATGCATTTTGAGAAGTGGGAAGAAACTACACAGCCTTTAGCTCCTTGGCTTTGTAGGGAAAAAATGATCTCATGGGTCCAAAGTGAATTTGTTGTATCTTAACAAATCAATAATTAAAATGATTAATCATCTTTATGTTTGGCACATTTCAAAGGCTTTAATTATAGTCTGTGTGTGCATGTGCTGTAAAGAAAACAAATACTCTAAAATCCTGATTAATTCAAGTAGTAGTTGTTCAATATCATGCTAAGTGAGATGAATGATGAGGTTAAGCACTCTTTCACACATTAGGTGTTTTGAGAAGTTGAGTATTTAACACATTCTCCTAATATAATATGCATTCACACATACAGTTATGTCATTTAAATAATGAAAATTGAAGTGTTACCCATTTTTATTTAATATTCACAAAGTGTCATACCAACCAAAACCTTGGTATAGCCTCACAGCTACATTTTAAACATGCACTATAAAATAATTATGTAAAAATGTTTTGGATCTAGTCTAATAACCTTATTTGTCAGAGATGTTGGAAACATATCACTTACATTTAAAATTGTAATAATTCTGAGACCAAAGGTTCAGTTCACAGGGGACATAAGTAGTGGCAACATGTCTGCCAAATGATTATGTAAATATTACAGGCATAGTTCACCCAAAAATGAAAAATCTGTCATTAATTACTCACCCTCATGTCGTTCCAAACCTGTAAGACCTTTGTTCATCTTCGGAACACAAATTCATATATTTTTGATGAACTCCGAGACATCTCCGACCCTCCGATAGAAAACAAGGATCCTAACACTATCAAGGCTCAGAAATGTAGTAAGGACATGGTTATAATAATCCAGGTAATTTTACGAAGCTACGAGAATACTTAAACAAAAATAAAAAAAGACTTTATTCAATAATTTGTCTCCTCTCCATCACCCTGTAGCGGACTTTTGCAGAATATCACATACGAAAACAAAGTATGCAACATATGCACGCTGATACATTGTTTATGTTCAGATCAAAGTGTAAACAACATAAACAACGCATCCGCATACAGTGCTGCTGACACAGAACAGCATATGTTGTACATATGTGATACTTTCCAAAATGGCGCCATAGGGTGATGCGAAGGAGACACATTTTTGAATAAAGTTGTTATTTTTGTTTTCTTTGCCCACAAAAAGTATTTTCATATCTTCATAAAATTATGGTTGAACCACTGATGTCACATGGATTATTTTAACGATGTCCTTGCTACGTTTCTGAGCCTTGATCGTGTTAGGATCCTTGCTGTCTATGGGAGAGTCAGAGAGGTCTCAGATTCTAATCAAATATATTTTAAGTTGTGTTCCAAAGATGAATGAAGGTCTTACAGGTTTGGACCATGAAATGAGGGTGAGTAATTAATGACAGCATTTTCATTTTTGGGTGAACTATCCTTTAATTGGTCATACTATTTAAGTACAACAGTATTTTCCCCCACTTGTTTTAAGCATTAACCTTCATGAAATGTATTATTTCTTATTTTGTAACAGACATTTTTGTGGCAGCACTCTTATCAGTCGTCTTGTTGCTCATTTGTCAGTGTTGCTGTTAAAGGTCTATCTTCACCAGATACACAGCTCCTGGCCTTTATCTGTGCACATGATGATAAGCCAATCGGATCGATGGATGAAAAAAAAGTGCATGTGAATGATACTGAAATCCGTTTTAAGACCTGATTGCTGATATAAGTGATATATCTAATGAGGTGCCAGAGCAGCGCTGGGTTATTTCAAATGTCCCTCCCCCCCACAGTCATTAAAGTGTTGCAACCATGTTCTGAAATAATATGTAAGAGCATATGAAATATAAATGCATGATAGTGGCAGAGAGATTCAGTTGCAACCAATAAATATATGATGAATGTTGTGTTTAGAGCCTTCATTACTTACACTACACAACAGCTCCAGCCAGCTGTCATGCAACACTCTGAGGATGTTTGATACATTTTCCAGGGTCCTTAAAGAGAACTTCGGTTTCTTGTGAACAATGATGAATGCAGAGATAACGCCAAAACTTGGAGGTTAGACAAGTTCATAGTGATTGTTTTCGTGTTTGTGACATTGTGTGCTTTACAGCTTTTTGCACCAAAATCATTTGTCTGCTTTTGGAAAAACAGCATAAATTAACTTTCTGAAGAAAATGTGAGAAATGTTTGCCAATTTAAAACTCACAGGAGGTTTGGATGTCAGGTGTTGTCAGGGCATTGTTGTGAAGTTTCTAAGGTATTGCGAGTGGTTGCTATATTTCTGTGAACATGATTTGGCTGGTTCTTAGATATTGATTATCAGTTGTAAATGTTATTAGACCGAGTTTGAGTTTAGGAGCCTGATGGCCTGAGGGAAGAAGCTCCTCCTAAGTCTCTCAGTTTTTGCCATCATGCTCCTGATGCACTTGCCAGATGGCAGTAACATGAAAAGACGGTTGCCAGGGTGATTTGAGTCCTTGATGATTTTAGCAGCTCTGATTTTGCAGCTTTCGAGGTAGATATCCTGCAGAGAGGGAATAGAAGACCCTGAGATGTGCTCAGCTTAGCGCACAACTCTCTGCAGAGCTTTGCAGTCCTGATTTAAGACGTTACCATACCACACTGAGATGCACTGAGTCAGTACACTTTCTATGGCCCCTGAATAGAAAGTTTTCAGGATTGCTGGTGAGACCCTGAATTTCCTCAGCTGTCGCAGATAGTACAGTCTTTGCCTGGCTTTCTTAACCTGAGTTTGAATGTGTGCAGTCCAAGTCAGGTCCTCAGAGATGTTTACACCGAGATACTTGAAGCTTCTCACCCTGTCCACAGCGGTCCCACTGATCATAAGAGGAGTGTAGGGCCGCTGCTGTCTCTTCCTGAAGTCCACAATCAGCTCTTTAGTTTTGCTCATGTTCAGAGAGAGACAGTTGTCTTGGCACCATGATGTAAGTCTCTCTACCTCATCCAAGTATGCGGTCTCATCATTGTTGGAAATGAGGCCCAGAACCACAGTATCATCTGCAAATTTAACAATAGAAGTGGAGCTAAGAGAGGACACGCAGTCGTATGTGTAGAGAGAGTAGAGCAGGGGACTCAGGACACAGCACTGTGGGGCTCCTATGTTCAGGGTGATAGAGTTGGAGCTGAAGTGGCCCATTTTCACCACTTGAGGTCTGCCGGTGAGGAAATCTTGAATCCAGTCACAGAGTGAAGTATTTAGGCCGAGGTCTGTGAGTTTAACAGCTAGCTTGATGGGGACTGTTGTATTGAAAGCTGAGCTATGGTCGATGAAAATCAGCCTGACATAGTTGCCATTTTTGCTGTCAATGTGTGTAAGGGAAGAGTGCAGGACCTGAGATATGGCATCACTAAAGCAGTTGATCTATTTAGGTCGATTTTTATGCAACACTGAAGAGGGTCCCCAAAGTAGCAGGGATTGGAAGCAGCAAATGGGTTCTTTAAAAGTCTCTCAAAAACCTTCATGACTATTGACTATTGACTATTGACATCTCCATCAGCTGTTTTCAAATGGAGCGGCAGTTAATACACAGAGCCGTAGTTCACTGACAAGCTATGCAATTCGCGCTCAGAATCGCAGATGTATCGCATGCGATAGTGAACGTGAGATTGCGTAGATTGTCAGCGATCTACGACTCTGTGTATTAAATGCCGCTCCATTTGAATACAGCTGATGGAGATTTACAGGTAATCACAGAACAGTCTTTACTGATGAGATGTACATGACTTTCGTATGCAATATATCATGCAGCCCTAGTTTAGATATAATTATTTTCAATATCGCTCACCCCTTTTCTAGGGCAATTGAAAGTCAGTTTCTATGATGTTTGATGATAGGTTGGTTTTTAAGTGAATCTTAGGGAGTTCTGGAGTCCGTGCTAGGTGCATTACTGGTGCTGTTACTGTTGAATTATTAGTTGGTTGCCCTGGTTTTCTGGGTGATTGCTAATAGGGAGGAAAAAATAGTGTGAGTTATGTAATCAGATTACTTTTTTTCAAGTAAAAGTGATCAATCATGAAAATTATGGTCATTTGTGTAAAATAAATCAAATTAAAACAATATAATTGGTTAAGAAGGTATTTTGGGCAGTGCATTGGGGTCTTGTTGGTTAAGGGGTTTATTCACCTTTAGTTTCTGTCCCCTATTGACATGCATTTGTTTTCCCCATACTATGGAAGTCAATGCAGACCAACAACTGAAGGTGAACTATCCCTTTAACTTTGGGAGAACTATAAATGCAAATTATATAAATGATGAGTTGCAAGTTTTGGGGAGAAAAAACCTTCAAGAATGTTTTCCTGAGCAAGCAGCAGTAAAATTCATAAACTTCCTGTTTGCAATTATATGAGAGAAACACAGGTCTAGAATAATTTAGAGTAGTGGTTCTCAACCCGCTGCTGGGAGTGTGATGTAGGGTGAATTAGTTCTGACTGTTCATTATCCTGATAGCCTGAGGGAAAAAGCTATCCCTCAGTCAGCTTGTGCGGGATCTTCCTGAGGGCAGCAGAGAGAGCAGACTGTGGGACGGGTGGCTGGAGTCCTTGATGATCCTCCTGGCTTTCCTTATACACCCGCCTGGTGTAGATGTCCTGGAAGGAGGGAAGCTCACCTCCAACAATGTGGCGGGCAGATCGCACGACCCTTTGCAGAGTTTTGCGATTGCCAGCGGTGCTGTTTCCAAACCACACATGCTGAAAGCTCATGATGCGCTGATGTGCCTTCTTCAGCACCGCGTCTGTGTGAGCAGACCATGTGAGACCCTCGGTGATGTGAACGCAGAGGAACTTAAAGCTGTTTACCCGCTCCACAGGTGTCTTGTCGATGGTGATGGGTGTGTTTTCTCTGCTCTGTCTCCTGAAATCCACCACCAGCTCCTTGGTCTTTTCGATGTTGAGTGAGAGGTGGTTCTCCTGACACCATTTAGTCAGGGTACTCACTCCTCTCTGGTGCCAGCCTCGAAACGAGCATAAAAAGTGTTGAGCTCGTCCGGTAGAGAGGCGGCAATGTTCACAGTAGCTGGTTTGTTCCCTTTAAAACCTGTGATGTTGTTGATACCCTGCCACATGCTTCTTGCGTTGTTGGTGTTGAATTGTTCTTCAACTTTGTTTTATATTGTCGTTTGGCGGCTTTGATGGATCTCCTGAGATCGTAACTGGCTTGTTTTTCGATCGTCAGTGTTTCCAGATTTAAAGGCAGATGTCCGCGCTGACAAGGCTGATCGAACATCGCTGTTAATCCATGGTTTTTGGTTGGGGTAGATGCGGATTATTTTTGTTGGTACTACGTCCTCTATACACTTCCCGATAAAACATGTTACGGAATCTGAATACGCCTCTATGTCGTCATCAGACCATGTCCCAGTACATGTGATCAAAACACTGTAATATAGCTTCCGACCGACAGCATTGGATTGTCCTGAGTGGGTGCTTCATGTTTCAGTTTCTGCCTATAAGCAGGCAGGAGCAGAACGGAAGAGTGATCCGATTTGCGAAAGGTGGGCGGGGGAGGGATTTGTATGCGTCCCGGAAGGGAGTGTAGCCGTGGTCCAGTACACGATCTCCATGCGTGTTGATGGTGATGTGTTGAAAGTTTTTGGAGCTATTGTTCTGAAGTTGGCTTTATTAAAGTCCACCGTTACAACAAACGCCGCATCTGGGTGCGCGGTTTCCTGCTCACTTATATTTTATATGGGTTGTACACTTACAATTTCCTTGAGTGCCTGGTCTGTGTTGGCTTGAGGGGGAATGTAAACAGCTGTGATTATGATCGTTGTAAATTTTGGTAAGAATGGTCGACAGAGAAGCATGGATCAGGGGAGCAGAAGGATTTAATAAATCATCACACCACGAGTTGTTGATATAGAAACAAATGCCCCCACCTCTGCTTTTCCCTGTGAGCTCTTTCGTTCTGTCCGAGCGATGCATGGAGAACCCTGTGAGCTTGATGGCTGAGTCTGGAACCATTGCAGACATCCAGGTTTCTGTGAGGCAAATAACGCAGTAGTCCCTTGTTTCTCATTGGTATGAGATGCGCGCCCACAGTTCACAGAGTTTGTTGTCCAATAACTGAACGTTAGCCAGCAAAATGGTTGGAAGAGGAGGTCGGAAGGCATGGCGTCTCAGTCTGACAAGGACGCCAGCTCTCTTCCCTCTTTTTCGGCTATGTTTCCTTCGTCGTGGTCGTACGGGCCATGCGGTACAGACAAAGGGCTCTGATAAAACAGACCACCGGCATTCAAGAACTCAAAGTCCGGTTTGCGTTGCACGACGGAGGAACTGATGATTAAAAGCGTGTCTCTATCATAGACAGTTATACGAACAACATCTAACACATAAAACAACAAAAAAACAAATAAAACATACAAAAAACTGCAGAGTTTTCTAGGAGCTTGCAACACGGCTGCCATCCTCGGCGCCATCTTGAATTATGTACTCACATAATTAATGTTACGCATTTAACGAACACTTACAAGCATGCACTTTGCCAGAATTAAATTCAAATAGTCATCAGCAACCATTAGTTCAGTAAAATTGAGCATCAGAATGGACAAATTTGTTAAGGGAAAAAACGAAATGTGGAAAATACCAGTGAAGGTACGCATTCAAACAACAAAAGTCGCAGCATCAGCAGTGAAGTGCTGGAGAGTGCTGAACTGAAGATTTCAGGCAAAAAAAAAACAGCCGCCGTGTAATGGGAAGGATCGATCAAGGTGAATAAGAGTAATTTATTTACCGAACACGGATACACTACCACATTTGCCCCGCTTATGAATACACTCAAGGGAAACACACAGGTGAGGAGAATCAAACACAGAAGATGTTGACAGGAAACAGGCATATATGGGTGTGGAAAAAAATAAACAGCCATAGGCTACTATGCAGCAATCATCCTTATTACAGAAATTTGGCAAAACGTACATCTCTGGAGAGAATCTCATATTATTAAATTCGAAAATGTTTCCATATTTGGATCAAGATAGGCTACATTTCTGAATGCACACTTTCTGCAATGTTGCATGTCAAGTCATGCTTCCGTGCGCATCTTACAGACTGTAACTTACAATCACAACTTCATTGTAGTGTTACTCCTTTCGAGCAGAATATCACAAAATTGGTCAGCTCCTGACAGCATCAGGTGTTTTATTAATGGTGGTGAGTAGAATTATTTATTTATTTCAATAAATGTAGTCGGTTAGATATCATAATATTTAGGCTATACATAATATTATAAATCTGGTTGGTTTGTATGATGACGTAATGTGTAAATGACATGTTTGCAGCCCGTGAGACTTGTACTTGGACCATAGTGCGGCCCGGTGAAAAAATAGGTTGAGAACCACTGATTTAGAGCAATTAGCTTTGCCCTCCTTGATCCTCTCCAAAGCATGGTAATTACAGCCGGAGCTTCATCTCACACCTCTAAGCACAGTTATTTTAAACTAGAAGCTTGTTGGTCTTCCCTGTGTCATTTCCAGGACATGTGTGAGAGCAGCCCCTATCAGGTCATGTTGTGTGTCCATCTGTGTGCTTGTGATTAATGTGTGCTGGTGTTCAGAACACCCCTGAGAGAACAGCCCATAATTCCTCCTTCTGTGTGTGCAATGGCATTTTGTGACATATGGGACCGCAGGAACGTTTAGACCCGCTGTCTGTCTCCCATTTCTACATCTGCACACATAATATTCATGCGTGAAGGTTATCATTAAGTTACAGATTATAGTGATGTCAATGATGCTTCAATGATATGCAGATGTACATCATTGCAGTTCTACGTCAAAAGAGCAAGAAACTAACAATGAGCTATATATATATATATATATATATATATATATATATATATATATACACACACACACACACACAGTGGTTGCCAAAATTATTAGAACACTAGTATTTTCACCAGCTTAAAAAGGTTTAAGTCAGTTATGTCTATCTTTTGCTGTATTGTGTCAGTAGGAAATATCATTTTACGATTACAAACATTAATTTTGCCATTAATTGTAATAATCCAGTGAAATTTTTTGTTTGCACGGGGAGTTTGACAACAGCCAGTGCTCCACAAAGAGATCTGATCTCATCATCGTCATCCAGTCTCTCTGTAAATCATAGAACAAACTGAGACAGGACTAAATCTAGAACAACTGTGGCAGCATCTCCAAGACGCTTCAAGAAACATACCTGCAAAGCTACAGTACTGTTAAACGTTTTATTTCACAAATACTGTCATAAATTGATTTTCTTTATCAATTAACTTCTATAACCTAAATTAAATCAACATTTGGTATGACCACAAATAATAATTCAATAAATAGCCTATTAGGTCTAAATATTTAAGTATTTGTTGCTCTGATGAACACCATTATGAGAATACAAAAATCTGAATGGCTGTTTAAATAATCAAAATATGTTTCAGGAATATATACTATCTTTGTGAATGTTAATTGAACAAACAAAATGTAGAACAATAGAACAAACTAAATGTTAAACTATCATTGAAGTAAATTATGAAATTAATGTTTTTTTTTCATGTTGGCCACAATTATTGGCACCCCTATAAATTCTTACGAGTGAAATATCTCTGAAGTGTATTCCCATTCATATTTCCATTTTTAGCACACCAGTGTGACTAGGAAGCATGAAATTGTCCAGCCATGACAACATTGCATTAATCATCCATCACAAGGAGTAAAGCCAAATAATATAGTTCTGATGTGCAGAACAAGATTGTAGAGCTTCACAAAATACAAATTGGCTGTAAGAAAAGAGCTAAAGCATTGAAAATCCACATGTCCACCATCAGGGCAATAACTAAGGATGTTCCAATCAATTAAAGATTTACAAATCTGCCTGAAAGAGGACATGCGTCTATATCATCCTTATTCAAGGCGAGGAGAAGAGTTTGAGTGGCCAAAGACTCTCCAAGGGATCACAGCTGGAGAATTGCAGAGATTAGTTGACACACACACACACACACACACACACACACACACACACACACACACACACACACACACACACACACACACACACACACACACAACACACACACTCCATCAGGACAATAATCCAAAACAAACATCAAAATAAACACCAAAAACTGAGCACAAAATGATGCTTCTGCCGTACTCTGACCTGAACCCTATATAAAATAAGTGGGGTGAACTGAAGAGAAGAAGTACTAACATGAGCTGTGATTCTGGAGAGATTCTGTATGAAGGAATAGTCACTGATCTCTTATCAGGCTTTCTCCAAACTCTTTGCATTATAGGAGAAACTCAGAGCTGTTTACCCTGGAAAAAGGGTGTTGCAATAATTGGGTGCCAATAATTGTGGCCAACATGAACAACAAGAGAAAGCTTTTATTTCACAATGAGACCCCCCTCACTTTCAATTGTTTTACTTCAATGCTAGGTTGGAATGTTTTGAATGAAAAATCTAAATTATAAACAATGCAGATTTATTTTCACAGCCACCTTTTGCTCATATTTACCAAGGGTGCCAATATTATTTGAGGGCACTGTATATGTTTAAAAAAATAATTTATTACCTCAGTCTTCAGTGTCCCATTATCCTTCAGAAATTATTTTTGTATGCTGATTTGGTACACAATAAATGTTTAAAACACTTGTGCTGCTTTTATTATTATTATTATTCAGCTTTTTATTAATTTAATTTATTATTACTGAACAACAGTATGTGTAAAAATAAATAAATTCATATTAGTTATTTTTTTGCTTTCTTTCTTTTATTCTTGTTTTTTTCTTGTTTAGGGCATCAAGTTCCCAGGATTTCAACTTTCTGTCACTCAAAAAAAAGATGCATGGCTGGATTTTTAATAAATTGTGGGAATTTCTAAATTGTGGTGGGGGATGTGGGTTGTTGAGTAATTTGACCCAAACTATACTCAAGCTTGGGTCACCCACACACAACCACTTCTGAGCAGCGTGTTGGAACACCTGCACTACCCACCAGGCTCCAACGCAATTTTGACTTGTTAAACAGGCAAGAAACTACACGTCAGGGTTCATTAGCTTATTGAAAATGATCCTACAGCCCGTGAAATGGCAAAAGTGACAGAATAAGCTTTCAGAGCAGGGAATGGTGCTAATAGAAAGGTAAATACTGTAAAATGAGCAGCATGAACAATTTGTGAGTATGAGAATGTCTTGAAGTGCTCACATTTTCTCTCTGTTTCAATGACATATCAGATCACATGAGGTCTATTAGGCCGGATTAATGGTGAAACCCAGCTGTGGGGGTGGTGGACTGATTGAGGGTGGGGCGTCTGCTGGAGGCCAAATAGCTGTAGACTACAGACAGCAGTGAGCTAATTGTTATAGCGAGCCATGGAGCTCTCATTGACACATTACTCACTGGGTAAGACCGCTCCACCTGGACGGAGTGGATGAACATTGTGGAAATGAAGCCATAATGTGGTGGATAGATGGGTTAGGGATATTATAGTCCCGGCCTCAGATGGCACGTCCACTGACTCGTCACAGACTATCCATGGACTGTCTGATGCATGTAGCTGAAAGGCTGAAATAAGCAGTTCCAATCTGACTGGTTGTCTCCTTCATAGTTTAGGGGTGTCTGAATGTACATGATTTAATCAGTGTGTTTACATGTTACCAGGCTGCTACATTGAAGACTTACACGGCAAAATCCACTAGATTTGCCAAATATTGCAAGGCTCATGGCATCAAATACAGCATATGTTGTCTTTGGATCGCTGCTGAAAAAAAAAAAAAAAAAAACGTAGTTCAACAATTCAGTGTTTCCCGAAATGGTAGTTCAAACGAACATTCATAAACAGCATCGCAAACTTACGTGGTTGGAACTACAGCTCTCAACCTGTGGTTAGAAGCATAGTTACTAGTTAGTAAGACATATGGTCTTAAATAAATTATGGTCTTGGCCACAATAAGAAAGCTAACATGCAGTGTAATCGTTAGCACTTTATTTTAAGGTGTCATAATACAGAGTAATTTCCCAATTAAGTACTTAGTAGTAGCCATTGTACTTAAATGTAATAAAATGTACTTACCATGTAACTAAGTTATGGAACAGCCTGTAATTACAGTTTGTCATTATGTAGATATAATATGCAGCTACTGTTACACATATGTAACATACAGAGTCTGTTACACAGCTACTTCTACACTTACATACAATCTTGATACACTTTATTTTAAGTAGCTTATGCCTGTCTAATATTCTGTAATTGTAAAGTAATTAGAAATGTATTAAATGTATTTAAGCGGTGTACTAGAGGGTTAAATCAAACTAAGGTGCAGCTGGATAAGGTGTACAGTATAGATACACATGAATGAATGAATGAATGAATGAATGAATGAATGAATGAATGAATGAATGAATGAATGAATGCATTTATATTGCGCTTTAGTGTGTATTGTTGTACGCCCAAAGCGCTTTACAATCATGTGGGGGGGGTCTCTCTCTCAACCACCACCAGTGTGCAGCATCCACTTGGATGATGCGACGGCTGCCACAGGACAACGGCGCCAGTACGCTCACCACACACCAGCTACAGGTGGAGAGGAGAGAGAGTACACATGAAGTACACTTAAGTACAATCTTGATACACTTTATTTTAAGTAGCTTATGTTTGTGTAATATTATGTAATTGTAATGTAATTAGAAATGCATTACATTTTAAGTAGCTTATGTGTGTGTACTTAATTACTTTATAATTATGTTGTATAAAGTCTTCAACGTTATGTAAAGTCAGCGAGACACGTCATTGTATGGAAAACACACACCTGATTGGCTGGTATTGGCTGGTTTAAGCTGGAAGGATAGATGGTTCTAGCTGCTCTTTTTTTACAGAGCAGATCAGTAAATAATCTCGTTTGCATATGATGTGAAAGAGCCTCTGTGTGGGCGGTTTTTGGAGAGAATAAACTAAAAGGTCACCCAGACTTACTATAGTAAATAACTCAATATATACAGAGTATGTAGTGTGGCTATGCAGGACTAGTGATATGATGGAAATAACTAACTTAGCGTGACCTTGTATTGTGTCTTTTTACCGAGTCATAGTGTACTTGGCACAAACAGTGCTGCAGCGTTCTTGCTGTTTACTCAAGACATTGAGTGTGTGTGTGTGTGTGTGTGTGTGTGTGTGTGTGTGTGTGTTGTGTGTGTGTGTGTGGTGTGTGTGTGTGTGGTGTGTGTGTGTGTGTGTGTGTGTGTGTGTGTGAAATGAAGCAGGAACGCCGGGTATGGCTGAGATTATGATGTGTCTGCCGGGAAGGGGAATGAGGCAGCAGGATATAACGGGACAGGCTTGGGCTGCAAAATGGCATGTGTGACAGAGATGGATGAGCTCAGGTCCAACATCAGAGCCCCATTTAAAGGGCTCGTCCTGCGGAGCGGCAGGAAGCAGTGTTTAACTGTCTCCCACCTGCAGGCCACAGGCAACCACTAGCAGACTAAAAGACACTTTACCCTTCAACTGAGACGCTCATCAGTTCTGTCATACGCTTCAATATCAATATGCTGATCTGTGTATGTGCTCAAAACATGACTCTGCTAATATGGTAATAAAATAGACAAAAATAACAGCGAGTGCATATGTTTAAAATTGAAAAATATTAAAGAATTGAATGCTTGAATGCTCGATTTTGATTGGTTGATGAACAATTTAAGGTATATCATTATTTTCCAGGAAGTGCACAAGTAGTTCCAGGTGTGTTGACTGCATGACAGTTCCATATCACCATGCCAAATTATTTCAGTTATTGATCCTAAAACAGCAAAATAACCAAACTTACTAAATTACATGTCGTGCAAAGCATGCTTTCTTTTTTATGCACACACATACAGTACGGACAAATACACAAACAGAAATTAGTGTTGTTGTTCTTGAAGCAGATACACTTTTGCTGTTAATAGAAATGCTGTTGCTGTCTCTATCAACAAGAGCCATTTTAAGGAAAAAAACAATGTCAAAATCACGTCTTGAAATAAATCATCTGAACAATATCTTGAGGGGTTGTAACAATGATATAAGATGAATATTGAATTATTGAAAAATAATGGACATCTGTGGTGTCATGGATGCAGTGCAATTACTGTCTCTTTTTCAATAATTTAATAGTATGTTGCCAGTTATTCCTAATAAATAATAAACAATTATATTTGTCACGAATCCGGTTCGTTTACTGTATTTTTGATCAAATAAATACAGCTCTGCATGGTGAACGAAAGAGACATACTTACTTACTTACTAACTTAAAACATCTTACTTAGCCCTTTGGAATAAATTATTTTGAATGGTACAACTGATAGAGACTTCACTCCAATGATTCTTTACATAGATTTCACTGTGCAACTATAGTGTGTATTCCAAGGAAACACTTTTTGTTCCCCTACATCATTCATCCCTTCAAAGCTCAGGTCACAGGGATGAGCCCTTCAGAATACCAGTGCACAACTCACCAAAAGACCAGTTGATAAAAAGTATATTCAACAATGTCTCAGAAAAGGAAAGTGAAGGAAGATTTAAAAAGAAAGTTTGGTTTGATATTTTGTCATCTGCAATGAAATTCATACATTTTTAAGAGTGACTTCTGTGTCCAAATACATCTCACTATCTTTACCAAAACTATTCCGAAATATGACATTAAGGGGCCAATATTTTTTTTCCTCTATGAATAGGGTTCCTTTCCGAACACATTTTGAATGCCAGCATATATAATAGCAAACAAAACCATAAGCTCCACTGTGACTCTTGAATAACCTTGCTGGATCTTTTTCATATCATGAGTCACACAGGTCTTATTTCCCTCTAAATTCAGATCCGATGTTCACATAACTATAATGGCATATTATCTGGAGACAGGATGTTCGAAAACATTCCACCAGCAGCTACAAGAAAGACCCCGGCCTGATGGCAAAGCTAGCAAAGTGTGATCAGGGATCGGCGTTCTGTGTGAATGCATATCAGTATATCTGAGTTGAGTGTGGCGAGAGCAGCTGTGGGGATGTCTCGACAGAGCCACGCTTCCAGCCTTGCTGTTTATTTCTGTTTACTCAGGTTTGCTTCCTCAGATTAATCTCCAATAACAGCTGTGTCATATTGTCTGCAGTGCTATTAATGGCGCTCGTGTAATTACTTTACGCCCAATCATATGACTTCACCAAGAACGCAAATGAACCTCCCTTTGGGCGCTCATTAAGACTGCTTTCAATGGGTACACATATCAAAACAACTTAACCACACTTGTCTGGCTTCCTCACAAAGTCAGTGGCATCAAGCTGCTGACATTCAGCTGTTCTGTAATGTTTGAATGTGAGATTTCAGTACTTTAGACAGAGAGTGGGCATCTGGAGGAGATTATAATAGCATTAATAGAGCTAATTATTACATCTGTGTTAATATCAACATTCAGAGTCTATATAAAATACATTCCTGCTGCAGTTTTTAATTAGTGTATTTTTAGCGAGACAAGCCTCTCTGTTGATAATGAATTGCATCAGCCGATATTAGAACTGGACTATGTTCAGAATGGGATGCTAGTAATAATACTGCACAGTATGTGGACCTGGGACATTTGTTTATTTATGTATTTAATTATTTTTAAATATGAATTGTGTCACCTTGCTTTCGAAAGGAGAAACATGAGTTTTGATAGTCGAATATTGTTTACTAGCAGGGCTATGCTAACCAGCCAAATACTGACCCTTTGTTTTCAAACATACACACTGTACCTTTTGCACATTTTAAGCTGTATTTATACTATGCATAGATTACATAATGTATAGAGTGTACTATTGTAGTTGTTAACGATAACAAAGTACTTTATAGTACACCATGTGTACTCATTGTCTTCTGTACAGTCTGTAAATACGTACTGTCCATATGTAAATTTTTGCACTGTCTGGAGCACGCTCGCAAGCACTTGTGCTGTGACTTGATTTGATTTGATTTATTTGAATGCAGCTGTGCTTGATTTTTTGTTATGGCTATTATGCTTTTTTATTTTGTATTACACAAATGTCTATAAACTAGATTTCTGCCAGATTGATAAATGAATGTGTACACTGTATGCAAAAAAATAAATAATGAATTGCAATATTCTATATTGTGTGTTGTTTAGTATGCATACTGTTGAACACTGCATTTTTAGTAGGGCTGTCTTTGAAAGTATTAATCTTAAATAATATCAAAATCAATGTTTTCAGTTCATGCGTGAACAACAACAACAACAACATAAAATGCTTACATTACTAAAATTAATTTGTACCCTGCCTGCCTGCTTGCCATCACATGATTACTATAATTATTTTGATACTTTCGAACTGCCTCAGTATAAGCAGCATGTGAATGGACGATCTCTTTACTACTAGTTATAGTGCAAAATAAGTATGAATGAACATCAGTATGTTGAATGATACAGTGCAGATGCTTGTAAAAACAGCTTGTAAACAACATGTTTGATATTTACCTCAGGAAACTCATTCAATATCCATAGCTAATAATCTAACTAATAAAGTTAGCTTAAACAATGTAAGATCTTAGATCTTAGAGAGAAGCATATTGCAGAATAAATCTGTCATGAAAACAAACGTTTTATTGACCGTTACAGATTGCATGTTTATTGTTCATTATTGTTCATATTGTTTATTGTTCAGACATCATTCTATCATTCAAATCCTGATACAGAAATTGCCATATGTCGCCTTTTATCACTTTTTGTTCTGTATTTTATTTATTTATTTGAGCATTTACTATTATCATCTGAAAATAAGTTTGGACTATGTTTTTCATTTTAACCTTTAATATTAAAGTAATGGGTAACATTTTATTTTGATAGTCCACTGTACATTTTACTAACAGTAAGTAACTTTGCAACTGCATCTCATATAGCAGTCACTAGAATATTAGTAGACTGTCTGCCTAATATCTTCTTACAATTTATTTTGATGGGTCCACAACATACAACATACTGACAATTAGAAACTTTGCAAGTATATGTCAACTTATTCTACTTACATGTAGTTGCAAATTAATGCAAATTATTTGAAATGTAGTTGTAAAGTTACTTATAATTAGCAGAATGTCTAAAGTGGACATTATGTGCAGTGTAGTGTCAAATATGTTGTTTTCTGTTTTGTATATGGCTCTCAGCCATTATAACGCATGAACATATGAATATTTGACCATTCAAGCTTGTTGACTTGATAAATGGGTAACATGTGTTTGTGTATTGATGGGAATTGATCACGCCAGATGCCCATAATCTTGATAAAGTGGAACAGCACTGATATCTCTACACATAACAGATTCATAAAGCACATCTATCCTCCTAATGTGTTTTTCGGTGAATGCAGATCACATTAACTTGATTACTTGAAAGGCTGTGCACCTACACATGACACATACACGCTAATATGCATACATGGTTATGTAAACGCTGAGGCATTCACAAAAATGAAGTGTGATTTTTTATAATTTCATTTGAACCACAAATGCAGTTCACCACAGCATGGTGATGGAGTTGTAACGTGTAATCTCGAAACACACTGCTTGTCTGCTTCTGACAGTGCTGGGCTGTGTCAGCTGTTGGGCATTGTGTTTTAATGTGTCCTCATAACATTAAACCAGCCATCTGTGACCATTTGCTCTGTGTCACTTCACAAGATGTGAAATGCTTCTACAAAACCTACAAAGAAGGGCCACATTATTTCCTCTGATTACTGTGATTCCAAACCACTTTGCCTGGATGTCAAATATCAAGTATACAGTATTTTTAAAGTCAGTCCCAGTTTAGTCATGAGTGATCATACATACTTCAGCATTTTTATGTCTACTTAGCATGTGCTTTTCAAGCACATAAACTAATTTGGCAGCAAATGTGGTGATGGTACTGAAGTTTTAGCACTCTACAAATGTGTATGTTGACACTGAAGTGAAATTGCATGGCATACAGTAACTGTGTACTGCATACTATTGTGTGATACAAGCAGACAGAATACATTTTTCAGTGGAGCTCTAAGCACTTTTGAATCATTTTGATATATGATATTTAATATTTGGAATTACATTCAGTTATTACCGTTACTGTTTGTTAAATAAAAACAAGAATCTGTAGTAAGTAAAATGTGTCATGATAATATTGCAAATGTATTATTATTTATTATTATTATTATTATTATTTATTCAAATTTTTTCTATCACAGAAAACTAGGATTCTGAATATTTGATCAACGTCTATAAGGCAAGAAGAAGAAAAACAATGTATTAAGTTGCATAGAGTTAAACACACATATCCCCTTGAGGTTAAATAGTACATAAACAGATTTTATAAAGTGTGTGCATTTGTGATGCATGCATGCAGTATGTATGTGTGTGTGTGTGTGTGTGTGTGTGTGTGTGTGTGTGTGTGTGTGTGTGTTGTGTGTTTGTTGAGTTGAAAAGTTACTGCTTAATGGTGAATAGCTGGAAATAACCACTGTACGTAATCTATGCACAGAGAGTAAGAGAGCGGTTATTCCTTGACTATTATTTTCCATGTGAATAGGCACACCATTGACCTGACTCACACTGAAATCTGCTGAATGTACATCATGCCGGAAATAAGCTTACAAAACCGGCACAATTTTATGGGCCAAACATGTCACACTTTCATATCATATCTGTGCTTGCAATTCAGTTCTCACTCTCTCGGCGGGCTGAAATCTAGATCAAAGTCCTACACCAATACAACTTTCTGACAACAGAAGGATTTTTTTTTTCTGAGGAAAAATTACATTTGTTCTTTGTTCTGCTGAAACAAACAAAAACACAATGTATTATTGTGAGTGGCTGTACCAACAATCCCTCTCAGCTTTGACTGCACAAGCTTCTACAATTCACAATTAGCCTAAACTTGCTTTATATAATATTCATTTATTATCTTATCATGAATGTATTTTTATTTTTTTTTTTTACTACTTGAACTTATGTGGCAGCCAGGAAGAAACCTTGATGTACTGTCAAAATATGCAGTGCAAATAAATGTTTATTAAATTTTTAATATCTGCTTTGAGCAGAAACTGACATTTTTGTAATTCACTTTAAATTTATATTAGGTAACAGTTAGTATTGCATAACCAGACTTTTGCCTTGCAGGATTAGACAAGTGATGTTTAACATGAAAATAAAATAAAATAAAATATATAATTGAATAAAACTGATATGTACAGTTGAACTGCCCCTTATTTAAAATACAGCTTCTGTTCTGTGCTTTTGTCAAACACAAATATCTGACTATTTTAATACTCTTGAGTACACAAACCTTGATAAATCACAAGCTTTTGTTAAATGCAGCCAATAGTGGAGTTTGGTGGTATTGTATGCAAATGAACCCATCTTAAAAGATATGTAAAAGGAATACATATATTAGAGACTGAAAGGCCTCTGCTTTTAACTAGGATTTGAGTACAGTGTGTTCTCAGTATGATCAAATATATTTTAAATTGAAACTCTTGTTAATAGAAAGGCATATCTCAAGAGGCCTCTGAGGTAACGTGTTGATTTGTTCACTTAGCTAAGAAAACATTAAGAGAAAATTGTCTCAGCTATTTTTATAAAGCTGTAACTGTCACATGTTCAGTATGTTTTGTCCTAGTTTTCATTAGGGCTTTTCACACTGATATTGGGAAAAACTTATATTTTTGATATTTCTTCCGGTGAGAAAAAATATCAAAGGACGGAAAGCGTGTGAACTGGAGTGAATAGGAGACAGTATTATTCTGATGCTACTGTACATTTAAGCACTAACGTTATTGTCTCCAGCTCTCCACACTTAAAAGAAATTCAAAGAAATATTCACATACTTTGCTCATTGTTTCCTTTGTGTGTCTCATGAGCATAGACTGCATAAAAACAGCTCATGAGGCCGCTCACGTCACGCCTAAAAACGCGTTTAAAACGTTAAGCGTGCTGCTTTATTCATCTTTTCAAAGCGCTCTGTAGCTTGTTCTCCCATCGCGTCTACCGTTACTAAGCAACCATGACCTGCGCTCTTCATGAAGACGCAGAAGTTTCACAAAGTATAAATGGATTTCCAGCTCTAAATCGCTTGCAGTAGCTCTGCTACTAAATTTATTTAAAAATGGCTATCCCTGCCTGTAGAGCTATGATCAGCTGTTCCTCAATCTTTCTTTGCTGATCTAAAAACATAAGCGGCGACGTTGTTTTTAATAACTGGCAAGACGCAGGAAAAGCCTGTGTAAACAGGTTGCCTGCTGTTCGTCCAATCAGTGACACCGCAAATAAGAACTTTAATCTGGGGTTTAGGAATGTACAGTGTGAAACGTCTGTTAATGAATACCCAGGATTCCACTTATCCGGGGTTTAGGATGACCCAGGGTTAACAATTTAAAGTCTGAAAAGCCCTATTGTGTTTTCAGTTGGCCTTCTCCTCTGTGACCTAGTTTTCCATAGTTGCCCTGATTAGTTAATTCTGTTCACCTGTGTCTAGTTAATTACCCTCATTTGTGTATATATTTAAGCCCCAGTCTGTTCCTCCTTTGGTTGTCATAATACCATGTTGTGTTCTCAATCGTCCTTCTGCCTTTTTGTTATTGTTAAACTGATTTGGGATTGCACCAGCTATTTCCTTCGCCTTCCTCCTCCCGACACAACTGTGACACTAACATGCACTTTGACATCAAATAGGGATACTATTATGGTGCAGATAATACAATATTGTAACGTATCTCTATCATGAATGTTATATATAGTTATCTTATATAAATTCTGAATCACTCACACTAGTTTTCTTGTTTATTGTCTTGAGGGCACATGACAGTCACAACCTTGGTGTTTCATAAAGGTAAAAGTGAATGTGGGTGATAAGTGGGCTACTTGACCACAGGTGAGGCTGGACTGATGTCGGTTTCCAGAAAACTCTGATATGTATTCATTGAAAATGTCATCAGCTGGAGAATGTATGGCCCTGCAGAACCCCACCAGGGATATCTGCTCTCAAAACTGCACTCAGCAAAAGTGTGTAATTACTGTTTCCTGAAGGCAAAGAGTGACAGATTATTTGTTCAATTACTAGTCGGTCAGATGGCGACTGTTATATAACCTTGCCATTTCTTTAAACCATATGTCACACTAATCAGAATTATGATTATTAGTGTTTTTGGTACATTTATATTTTTTTACATTTTGATTTAATTTAATGTTCTATTCAATTAAATGTAATTATTTATTTGTTTGTTCATTCATGATATTAGCATATATTTTTCACCTAGTGTACCACACTTTGGCTCACCCGAATCTAATAACTACTAATAGTACTAATAAATGAGCTAACCATTAACTGTGACTTTTGCCTAATAAACTCCTAATTTGCTGCTTAATAATAGTTAGTAATGTAGTTGTTAAGTTTAGATATGGGGTTGGATTAAGGGATCTAAAATATGGTCATACAGAATACGGCTTTAATATGTGCTGCTGAAGTACTAATAAACAGCCAACATGCTAGTAATTTGCATGCTAATAAGCAGCTATATTTAATAATAGTAAGAATTAGCCCTTAAAATAAATAGTTTCCTAAATCAATTATTAAAATATTATCTGTATATTCCAGATTCAAGATTTGTATTCGTCACATACACAATTATACAGAATATAACCAGCAGTGAAATGTAAGTCACGTCTGCTCCTTGGACAGTGCAATTATATGTAACACAAATACAAGATAATATACATAAATATAGATGTAAAAAATGAAAATAAGAATAACAAATTATAAAATATAAGATAAAATGTGCAATAAAATAAAATGTGCAGGACAGTATACTGTAGACTTAATTAATAATAACATAGGCAGGAATATGCAAGAAGAATGTGCAAACAGTTTGTACAGGGTATATACATAGCAGCAATACGGATGATGGAGAATAATGAATATCTTACTGATTATCAAATGGAGTCATGTTGGTGTTATGAGACTGATTTTGAGTTTAGGAGCTTGATGGCCTGGTGGAAGAAGCTCCTCCTAAGTCTCTCAATTTTTGTCATCATGCTACGATGATATTTGAAAAAAAAACTTTATGACGAAAGTTTTTTTTAAGTTTTTTAACATAAAGTACAAAATATGTTGCTGTAATATGTTGCTAAACTAGTCGTGTGATACCCTAATAAGCATATATACAAATCACAGAAATGAATTAAAATGTGAATGAAATCACATTTTATGAATTTATTTCATTACTAAATAAAATGTAAATAAACATCCAATGCTGTCTTAAAGAAGGCAGCATAAGTAAGTTGACTTCATTATTACGCTGTCTAAGCAGGCAGATAACTAAAGTGTAAAGTAAAGTAAATGTAAAGTAAATTATACTTTATTGCATCATCACCAAACACCAATGACTCGCACATTCATTATGTGAACAAAGTACTGGGACACCCCCTTCTTTAGAAGAGAAAAAGGCACTTCCAAACGGTGGCAACAAAGATGGAAGCATATTTCATGTACTTAAACAATTGTATTTTCACCTCTGTTGCAACAGTTTTGAAGTGTATGAAATGACTGTACCCATATGTACCCATATGTCATTGGTGTTTGGTGATTCATTTTTGGCTCAAGGTCTGCATTTAAAGTCACACCAGAGGTGTTCAGATGGGATTAGAACTTGTCTTTCTGCAGACCAGTCAAGTTCTTCCACACTGACTGAATAAAAATTTATCTTTGATCCTTGCCTTATACACAGATGCACTGTCATGTTAGAATATAAAAAGGCTCCTGTGTAAACTGTTGCTATAAAATTAGAAGCACACAATTCCCTAGAATATCATTATATGCTTAAACATAAATATTTGTACTCATGGAAATTACTAAAGTAGTCAAACCTTTCATTAAAAGGGGGTGACCCAATATTTTTGTCAATATAGTGTATGTTTGTGATGTTTTAGTTGGGGGAGATGTGACATTACAAATGTTGTTTGAAAACATGCCACGAGTAGCGCATACTCCACATTGAATTTATTTAGGCTAAAGTAATATTTAAAATGATTGATTTCAAACTATTATATATACTATGTGTTATTGTAATGCATGTCATCAAATAAGGGTCAAAACATAAAGAAAAATAAACATTGCCCCTTTTTTTCTTTTTTTTTTTCTTTCCAGCCAACTATTTCTGTGAAACCTAGCCTTTGTAATTTACTTTTCTCTCAGTATTTTATGGTTTGTATTTGGTAGTAGTTTCATATTGGACATCATGTGATCAGCTTTAGGATATCATACATTTTAATTCATACGTCTTTCATAAAATAATTTTCTTGAAGTTAACTGCATTGGCAGCAGCTGCTTTGCAGCCCACTTCTTCACTTTACTGCTGCAATTCTCAGACCTGCCCTGCTGCTGACTCATGAAAAATGGAGCACTTCACACATATTTTCATCTAATTTGTCCCTCTTGAGTCTTAAATTATTTTCCAAAAATAGGTGTGTATAAAAGAAAGGAAAGGCTAAGGTGGAAAAATATCTAGGATCCATATAGGTCCGATTTTATTTGCATGATCTGAATCAGTGGATAGTCAAAATAAAATTTGCAATGCATAGGTGTACCTGTTGATAACCAATAACTTTCGACTTTTAATTACATCCGTGTCTCATTTTAAGATGTGACAAACAAATAACAATAATAATAATGCTAAAAAATGACATACTTATGCAGAAAGTTGTTATATATATATAACCTTCAACAACTTTCTGCATAAGGCAAAATATGCAATGGGACTTTTTCCATACAAAATTGCAGCTGATATTACATTCAGTGACTTTCAGAAATGCATGCATTTTTAGTATATGGAAAAGAGCAAATCTGTCTTTTGAATTTAACATATTTTTTGAAGGTTGCATTCATATCCATTTAATTAAAACGGCACATGGTATCTCACTTTGAATGCGCCCGTGACAATAACCTTAGAGTTTCTCGTCTGCATGTTCTGCATCTGTGTTCCCTGAAATGGATCCGTGCACAGGTGTGCACAGAGACGCACCGTGATTACTGCAGGTTTATTTATTTTCGTCATATGACTCCCTGCAGCTTCCATTATGTGCTAAACTGCTACACTTGACTGCTTGCGGCTCAGCATAAGGAAAGTCTCTCTCTCAATATCCCAGTCTCTCTCTTCTTCTCTGCCGTGCCAGAAAGCTCTCCTGCAGAGGTGCAGGATTACACACACATATGCTCCTTTCCTGTCATGGTTGTAAACATATTGGACGACCACCATGCACACGCCGGCAAAAATCCATGTCTCCTACTGCTTTTAGCTGACTGACAGCGGCCCAATTAGAGAAGCCCGCTGTCTCCCCCATAAAGTACAAATACATGCCTGAGTAAGAGTCTTCCCCACCTCTGCTGGATACTGCATGCAGATATCTCTCCCTAATATCTAAATATAGTCCAAACCAAAGAATAAGAGTGCTGGATCTGACATGAGAGAGGTGCTGAGTTCGAAACAGGGGTGTGCTGAAAGCATTAGTTAGTTTTCATGGCTGAGTGATCTTGACTAGTTGTAAAATATCAGTTCATATTAAATGAGCCTCAAAATATCTGATCCTGTCAGATGGTACACCACTGGCCACGGCTGAATTCTGCCTCACAACAACACTTATAGGAATAATCCAGGATAAATGCAATCGACAGCTGACAATGTTAATTACCACAACAAATAATTTTACATAGTTTTCTTTAAAAAAAGTTAAGGATTTGTTACAGTGAGACTAGGGATGGGTGATATACCTGTATGCACTATTAACCAGTAGAAATTTGTCAACCAGTAGAGATTTTGCTGTGCTGTTGTTGTGCTACATGGTCACAAAAACGTACCTCTTGCATGCATGTTTAAGCATTGCGGTTTAAAAACAAGTGATGTTAAGCCGTTGAAACGCAATACGCAGTGAAAGACTACTTATGCTCATAGAGCACGGGGAGATTGAACCAAGCTACTTTATAGGACTTAAGGCGGTTAAATACACAAACTTGTATCTGTCAAAATGCTGAGAAAGAAAACACATGCGTAACAGTATATTAGATCCAGGCAGCTCTTAAAGTGACAGCAGTCTAATATTCCTGCTGTCTGTCATTCATGTTAATCAAACCACAAAAGAGAGAAAATCTCTCAGTGCTCTTGACTAAAATCACTTTTATTTATACATTTTATGACTTTATGCAATATTTAGTATGCCCTATTTATTTGTTCTACTGTAGTTTTGTTTGTCTTATAGCTTGTAATTAGTGTCTTATTCTTACTCTAATTTAATCACTTGTCTCAGTGAGCTTGAGGTTTTTATTTTTTTAATTAGGCTAGTATTATTATTATTATATATTTTTTATATTTACACTGGTGAAAATAATTATGGTATCAATTATTTTGATATCATAAATACCTTATTTAAAGCAAAAAATAACTATACCGTGATATATATGGTCACCATGAAATAAAATTACTCATATCGTGATACTTTGGTCATATCGCCCACCCCTAAATGAGGCACTTACAATGGTTGTGAATGGAGCTAGTTCCCATTTAAACTTTTAAATACTCGCTACTTCAGTAGAATAACTGCAACATGTAACAAACAAACAACCAAATAAACTCTTACTACAATTTTATATTCAAAATTACCAGTAAAATGTAGCAACAATGTGTGAAGAGTTTATCTGCAAAAACAGATTTCCATTTTTTAAATAGTCAAAAATCATGTTTTATTGTGTTAGTTAGATGTTTTTTTTTTTTTTAAACTGCAGTTGGATTGAGATTAATTTGGAATGAACAATGAAATAACATGATTTCTGAGAAAACTATATATATTATATATATATATGTATATGTATATATTTATTTTATTTTTTACAGTATACGCTTTGTATTATTATAAATCCTCCAAATGAATCCCATTCACTTACATTAAGTGCCTTAATGTTATTTTAATATTATTTATGTACTATTAATGATTTAATATTTTGAATTAAGTTAAATTAAACAATACATTTTCAAGTTAATTTTAGGTTAAGTTTTCTGTTTGCTTTTCATTTTACATGTTTATTTAGTCATTTTAGTAGTCAAGTCAAGTCACCTTTATTTATATAGCGCTTTTAATAATACAAAGTGTAACAAAGCAACTGCACAATATCAAAATAGGAAAATAGTGTGTCAATATTGTAAAATGAAAATATTTTACACTCAATTTTCAGTTGAAGGCATTTCATTATTGAATTTAGTAATGGCATCGTCCAGCTCAGCTCAATTCAGTTTAAATAGTATCTGTGCAATCAAGCTGACGATATCACTGTAAATGAAGTGTCCCCAACTAAGCAAGCCAGAGGCGACAGCAGTACTTAAACATTGTCCTGTTAGTTGCAAGGCACAATTTCTATATATTTGTTTTCCTAAGTTATTAATTTAATATTCATATTAAAGTTATTTATTTCATATTCATATTATATTTGTATTTCAATCAACAAAACCATCTTTAATAATTTTAGGACAAGAAGAACACTGTTTAAAGTTTTCTCAATTGTAGCAGTTTCTTTTTTTTAAGAAAACAAATAATGAGGCATCTTTTATTTATTTATCAATATGCCACAAATGCTGTTGGTTGAGCTTAACTTGTATTGATCCTGGAATATTACTTGAAGTGTGGTAAAATCACTGTAACACATAACCTCCTGTGGTGTGTCACTTTAACTTACTCCTGCTGTTCTATGTGAGCCCGCTACTTTTGCAGTACAACATGTAAACTCATAAAAACTATTTGTCCCTCAAAACGGAAAATAAGTTGTCACTAATATCAGTTGGAAAACATTTGTAACTTGCGAACGCTGAGCCATGCCTACTTGAACAATTATTTGCCAGCTGTACAATCCCTCACATCAGGGAATACGGCTTCTCAATCAATTACACTTTGGGTAGGTGCTATATGGTCCGTTTTACTGGCATCCACTTTCTGGTGGGGTTCATACATTATTTTGGAGTCAGGTACCTCCATGACAGTTTCATGTCTACAGAGGGGGAGATTTAGAGCCTGTGCGGTCCTGTTGAATTAGAATCGATGACAGATGACACAAAGACAGATGTTAGTGCATCAGACATACATCTTGGCACTGACTTGCTGTTGAGTTGTTCATAAATCTACCTTAGATTGCTGATGACCACACATAAAAAACTATAATAGTCATGTGTTGGTCCTCTATTCACACGCACAAAGATCTGAAAAAAGAAATATTTATGTAGATGTGGTCACCATAACATTAAATGGAAAGACTGGACTAAGATTGTGTACAGTCGATTCCAGTAGAAAAAAAGTGTTATGATGTTTCTAACGTAATAGTAAAAAAATAGCTTAAAATCCATAGAAACAAATCGTACTTATTACAACAATTATTTTGCTTTGTCTGCCATCTTACAGGAACTTACAAGGAGCTCTTCGCCATGCATTTTGGGATTGACTTCTCATGGAAATATGCTAAGTTACCTTTAAATTTAGAGTTATATTGGTTCCACAAACCTCAATGACATCATAACATGACCATAAATAAATAAACTAAAAAAAAAACTATATAAAAAACTCACTTAATGTCATTCCAAACTCAAGTTTTGTTTAATATACACACATATGAAACATGTGCCTCAGAAGTGTGTGTCCCTCTATTGAAAGTCCATAACACCAACATTTTACAATTTCAAAAAGTTAATAAAGACATTGTAAAAGTAATGCATGTGAATCAAACAATCTCTATATATGAACATATTTAATTTAGGGTTTTATTATTATATAAACATGTAACTCACATGCACAGAACATATCAAATATGGTAAATGGCAGCTCAACCATACTTGCTTGACACACCCGATTTTTAAGCAAATTAACTTTCAGTCGAGGGACAGACATTTCTAAGGATTTAATTAAAAATAAATTAATTTGTGTTTTAAAAATGAACAGGTGCATTTTGGGTTTGGGACATGAGGGTGAGTAATTGATTACATTGACCACCACAAAAATAACTAATGATGACAAAATCAGCAACTGTAAAATAAAATCAGCCGAGAAGACATTAATTCTTAAACAATAACTGCATCATTTGTTCATGTTGCAATGCATGCTGGGATATCACAAACCCTTAACACAACCTAAAATTGTTTGTTCAGACTGTGTAACTGTGTTTGGCTAGTTGGGGTAATATTGCTGTGGTATAGATTCAAAGTAATCACAAATTATAGTGCCTGTGACTCTCATAAGCTGGAAAAAAGCCACTTCTTTATTTTACAGTGTAATCATGCTGCACACTATATACTGTGGTTGCGTCAGACGCACATCTATGATGTTTTCAAATATAGCCTCCACAGACAGCTCAGTAGGTTATAGAACCAAGCCATTATCTCACTAAAACACACAATGAGAATGTGTGCGCTACTGTGTGTGTGTGTGTGTGTGTGTCAGAGAGGTGTGGGGTCCAGTAGAGAGTGGGCCATTGGATGAGAGGAGTTCAGCTGTGGCTATGATTGAGAGTGGCCATCGGGGACTGTCACCGTGTTGATCAAACTATACAAAATGAAGAAAGCCTGACAGACCTGTCAGGTCGCAGTGCTAACTGAGAACTGAGGGATTATAGGAGGAGTAATATTACCTTGATGTATTTTTCAATCTCCTTATAGTGCAGCTGCTGTACTTTCCTGAGTGCACAGGGCTCAGAAAATCAAAGGAAATACTTTGAACCATGTGACTTTGTCTAGCATATATTATTAATCATCACAGGAGAGATGAGCACACTAGTATTTGTAATCTTTTCACGTGGAATTATACAAGCACTTAATAGCGTCAAACCCAAGAAATGCATTTAATATTCTTTATCATACTGCAGCATACATTTAATATTATTTATCATACACCAGCATCCGTCAACGTAAGACTTTAAAGTTGACACAATGGATCTTGAAATCTGTGTTTCTTTTATTTATTTTTTGGGGGATTCTATTTGAATGATTCACTTACATTTTAATAAGCAAAATTAATGTTTAATCAACTGAAGTCATAGAACTTTGTACACAATTTGAACAATATTAATGTCCTATACAAAAGGTTTTAAATTTTTTCAGAAGTTCAGTGTTGTCTGATTTCATTTTTCCGTATACTGTTTTTGTGAATTGCATGCCTGTTTTTATATTGTATATTTATAATATTTAATACCACATATTTACACACATTTTTTGTTCTTCATTTTTAAATATTATTTGCAACATTTTCTTATTTTCTCTTATTTGCACACTTGAATTATCAGTGACCCAAACTAATATTTTAAGATCAATGTTTTGATATTGCATGTTTTGGTAATAAAATAAAACATTTATTTGTTTGCTAATAAAATTATATTGAGTGTCTTCATCCATTGTAGGATGAAGTATTACAAAAAATGCTGAATAAAAAAACATGGTTTCCTATCTGTCGGTCACTATGAGTTATTATGGGGTCTTACTTGGGAGCCCGAATCCTCTCTGATTAAGAGAAAATGGAAATTTTATTGCTAGTGGATTTTGCATGCTGAGCCATTCCCCGTGTATACGGGTATAAATAGACGACAGGTGCACTCATCAGATTTTTGCTTCAGAGCCAAGTGAATGAACACAGTTCGAGATTCACCAGGTGAATTCTCTCTGCTGCTGGAAGAAGAGGCTGTCCTGGGTGGCGTTATGGCACAATTAGCAGCATCCCTGTTAATTCAGCGATTTCCCTGGCTGCTTCATCTAAAGGCTCGCGTCCTTTTAAAGATGCCGTTCCGTCCATGTCCCCTTTGTTGTGGTCATTTCTTATCCTCTGTCGACAGCCACGATCATTGTCTTCAGTGTCTGGTCATCCAGCTTGCTGAAGCTGCGTTCGTGGATGGTTTATGTGTTCACTGTAGCGTATAATCATGGCAGCGCTGCGATTGTGCCTCTCTCTCCTCATGGGGATGGGAAAGGCCCCCCTCTGTCATTACTTGCGCTGGCTTCGCTGCCATGAGCAGAGAACCATCGGCTAGTGATCCGGGCGATCTGAGGTCTACAGTTAGAGCCTCTCCGCTGGGACAGTCCCTGCAGACCTCTCACTCCTCCCGCAGCAGCTGTTCTGTGTGGCTCCCCGGTGGAGAGTGTGGTTGCTGCCACTTGGGAGGAATTGTCCTAATCTCCCGTCCAAAGTCTGTAAGCTGACGGCGGCATTTGTCGCCAAAGCTTACAGTCCTGCGGGCCAAGCCACCTCTGCCCTGCATACCATGGCTATCCTGCAAGCACAAGGCACTAAAACTAATAAACGAGGGTAGAACCGACCCAAGGTTGATGCAGAAACTGCGCTCGGCAAATGACTTCGCCCCCCGGGTGACGAAAGTCATGGCGCGGTCCCTCGGGAAGGCGATGTCCACATTAGTGGTCCAAGAGTGCTATCTATGGCACAGCCTTGCGGAGATGAGTGACATTGATGAAGTGCGCTTTCTGGATGCTCCCATCTCCCAGTCTAGTTTATTAGGCGACCCTGTCGATGACTCTGCCAGCAGTTCTCAGCAGTACAAAGGCAGACTGAGGCTATCCAGCACATCCTGCCCCAGCATGATCCTCCACCTGCCACTGCTCTGCCTGTGGGCCAATCCTCAGCCTGCCCGTCACTGAGGGTGCCCTCCTGTGGTTGCTCTGCTCCGTGCTGAGACAATGTCGAGGCCGGCGCATCGATCCTCGCACATGTCCCGGAGGAGGGCTGGGTGGAGAATCTTTCCTGTGCTCTGTTCTACTATTGGCCATGGGCCAGCAGTAACCACATTCTCAAAGAAAGAGCAGTTCCTTTTCCTCTGGGCCATCAGGCTCATGGGTTGAAAGTGAGCGACGCACTGCCTCCTCACTCTCGCCCATGACGCCCCATAATCGCCAGCGGCCAAGAGATTGCAGTTCGAGAACTCAATGCCTTCCCACGCATCTTCGGCCGGTCCCTCCGGGGACACAGGGAGTCCTGCCGTGACAGGCCAGAACGTGGTGCTTTCTGGGCCATCTCCCACTTTGATTTCCACTGCGGGTATGTCGATTATCCCTTCGGTGCCACTCGCACAGAGTTTGGGAGCATGGTTTGCACTGCCAAATCCGTCCTGCAGGCTCATTCGGACAGTCTGACTCAGCTAAGCGACTCCTGGCAGATGTTGGCCCACAGGATAGTGGGCACAATTGACTTGGTGAACCAATCCCGCAACACTCCGTGTGGAGTGAGCTCTCACCCCCAGGGGGCAAGGCTTGCCTCGTCCTATGTCTCTCTGGCAGACAGCTGTAGAGCTGTGGGCTGGGACACCGAACACCTTCGCGAGAGTTTACAATCTCCGCGTTGAGCCAATTTCTTTCCATGTGTTGGGTAACAGGCAAGTGGCGGGAAGAGCTGGCCGGTGTCACACTTGCTTCGCCATTCCCCTTCACCCAGGGATGTGAGCACCTGTTTCCTCCTGCAGTACAGTTCCCCGGACGGTGATCCCTGGTGGAGTATCCTCCAGCACCCCCGGCAGTCAGACTGGGCGGAGCAGTCTAATGCCAGGCCCAGTATTGGTGTTAGCTTGCCTGGGTCTCCGGTCAGCCCCTGTTCTGGGCAAGGTGTCCATATAGATTTATTCTCTGCGGGCGATCCCATATGTGTATTCTTCCACTGAAAGGTTTCCCTCCCGGTGAACCCGTGTCTTCCCTTTGACAGATTATTCTGTCGTTCCATCCCTAATCTCAGATAGGACCTGCCTCAGAGTCCATTCTCTATGTAGTATTGCCCGAGGCATGGGTCAGTCCATATCAGTGTCTTCACATGAAACATCCTTACGGGTAGGATGTGGCCTCCGTAGCACCCTTCTCTGGAAGGCTCGCCTCACCATCGTTACTGCCAAGCTGTAACAACAAATAGGAAAGGCTTGAATCAATATTTCATTGAAGGTTGAAATACCTCCTGTTAAGAAATGTATGTGGTGAAAGGAAGTTCTCGGCTCCTTAGCATAAAACCTGATGAGTGGATGCACCTGTCACCTATTTATACTAGTGTGCACAGGAAGTGGCTCAGCATGCAAAATCCACTAGCCAAATTTAATTTTCATTTTAATTGGAAATTAATCAGAGAGGATTCGGGCTACTAAGTAAGACCCCATAAAGTCGAGTCATGACATAACGTCTCCGTTCCCTCCATCAGGGAATGAGGGTTACATATGTAATCGAGACATTCATTGATCAGTATTTTATTTTATTTTATTTACTTTTTTATTGTCCAGTAGTTTTAAGACACTGAAACAAATCTGATACTTTTACTCAGATACTTAATTTGTGTACTTTGTCCACTACTTCTTCCATGTTTCACATATCAAAGCATATTCAAAAACCTTGACTAACATTACAATTGGAATGAAGAAAAAAAAAACATAAATTTGACTGCTGTAACACATCACTTGTTTTCCCCTCTGAAGTGACTAGGGGGCCTTGCTAAGGTTGGGCAGTGTGAGGCAATGATCTGCAAGTGTAACATATGAAAGAACCAGCACTCATGTGCACATTAACCTTTGGACTGCTGTTCCACTCACTGCACACTGTCCTCACAAATCGGGTTCCTCGCTAATTGTTTCTATAAATTAATAATTTAAAACCACAGTTATTATCCAGGAAGATGTGAGTAGCTTTATTTTATATTGTTGCGTGTTATTTATTATATATGTTTTTATTATTTTTTTCCCTCTCAGAACTAAGAGAAAATAAATGCATTGTCTTTAAGGCTGTTCGGACAGACTATTTCCACCATTAACTTTCATACCAAGATCATTACCTTTTGCTGGGAAGTTATTTGTTCCTTCATTTAACTTATCAGACAGTCTATATCACTTCAATACACAACATCAGCAGGGATACACTTTTCATTTAATGATGTATGATTTCAAATTTGAACGCACATGGTGACTGAAATAATGGTCTTCAAACACAAAGTGTATTGTCCGCATATTTCACTAAGCTTTTAATAACACTGAGATAGTTGATGTCTTTGAGTAAATATTTCCCAGAGCATCTTTGTTTTGCTCGGATGGTGTATGTTTTCATATTAAACTGTATAATTTGTGTAAGTCAGTGTGTGTGCTGATTACTTAATTTTCCATTGCAACTGAATCAATCATGCGAAAACCAGCACAGAAAACTTTGTTTATAAATGAACAAACTGGAATAGTCCTAGTGGTCTGCGGTCATGAAGGATAAGCTGCAAAGCCTTTATCGTTTTTCCCCTTCAATATCCTTGCAAATTTACATAAGCCTCTAATAATGAAAGAAAAACTTGGAGGCTCTCTCCTCCATAACTCTTTGATCAAAGGGAATGTATATTAGATGAGACACTCTAGTTAGCATTAATGGGATTCATTTCAAGTGTTTATTCATAACAACTTCCCTTTGTCTCTGCTGTAGTGTTGTAGACATTTGATAATGGAACTTCCGCATTTAAGCTGGGAAAATTCTGTTCAATTGTTTGGACATTTTAAAAAGCATTTGATTTGAGCATTTGATGCCTATGGGTTATTTCTAGTGCAGTATTACTATGTTGAATTAACTATTAAACACTCAATTATTGATGATTGTAAACCAAATTATTTTCATTTTATCACTATACCACAATTAAGTGAATTAACTGCAAAATTTTAAATTGGTTCACATTTTTGTGATGTTCTAACAGCTGCACTGCATTCTATATTATTATTAGCATTGTTATTATTATTATTATTCATAATAATAAAACAGACAATTAAAAAAGCCCAGGATGTAATTTTCCTTTATTTTTTTTAATCATAGATTGTAAAATTAAATATTTTCACTTTTTAAATGTTATTTTAATATGTTTTTATGTACTTTAATAAAGCATGCATTAGGACATATTGTATTATTTGTTTGTTTATTTTGTTTTGTATTTCTTTATTCTTTCTCTAATAAATGGTTAATATAACAGCAGCACAGCTATATTTATTTGTTTGATTGATTTCCAGTGACTTTACATTTAGAAATATTCAAATACTTAATTTTTCCCCTTTCTCTAATTATAATTTAATTTAATTTAATAATTGACATTAATTATATGACAACAAGATGTTTCAAATGTATCTAGGATAACTTCTGTAAACTTTAACAGTGCGTTCACAACATATCAAGTTGATATAATTGATTTGCCAAGTGCAGACGTGGAGGCTGCACTGAATTACAAGGTCCTGTTTTGTTGTTCTCAGCCTCACTGTCATTAATTGATTGACTGAAAGGGGCTTTAAATATCCAGAAAGGAAAACCACCTGCTGCTGGCCAGAGCCCCTGTCTTTCAATCTAATTAAAACCCCACTCCAAAAAATCTAGAGTATCACTTCCTTTCCAATTTGCTGCAGTCTATACACAATTTTATTCCTTACCTATCCTCCAAACAAAAGCTTGCAAGCCCCATGGATCAAACTGAAATCTACCTCCTTTAGAAGAGGTAATAAAAGCCGGAGATATCGTAGCATGTCATCCTACCTCGTCCAGAGTGTCACGTGGGGTGCGGTCGCTTCAGTGTGCCAGACACCGCTCACTTGGAACCCAAGATGATGCTGCATTGATAATGGGGCCAACACCCTAAGAATGGAAAACATGCAAACATGACATGGAGTTATTCAGTGTCAGGTCTCTCAACCTCAGATGCAATGCCCTGGAGATATGTGATTACAGTCTGTGCCGCTCGACTCAAATTAGTATATTGGGTGAACAAGGGACGAGAATGAAAGCCTAAATAATTTAATCACTGGATATCTGCTTCAAATTTGTGTTCTGAGAACGTCACAACAGACCGCTTTTTTTTCAGATGGTAATTGGCGAGTGATGGAGGGAGATGATGTTTAGAGTCTGTGGATTTTAATTGTTTAGGCTGACCAGGTTGTTGCAGGGCTGGAAGCTGTGTAATACGGTGACATGTGTCCTGTTTTTGACTGTTTGGAACATGTTGATGTGTTATTACATGAGTGCTTTTGAACTGAATGCCAGCAAGGCTTTGAGTATCGTGGCAAACACTGTATCTGTGATAAACCCTGCTCTGGGTTATCCAAAAGTAAAAGAAAACACAGATGTTACAACTTTCAAAAAATGTCCCATTGCTCAAGGCAAAATGTACAACAGACCATTTATATACTCTGGTGTGGGACACCGCAATTACAAATAAGTGATCGTTTCCCAAAATCAACGTAAACCAACTATGGTTATTACAAGTTCCATTGGTACTAACATAATTTAACAATTCAGTGTTTCCCAAAACCACAGTTACAATGAGTGTTCACAAACAGCATCACAAAGTTGAGTGGTTGGAAATGCAGCTTAAAACTTGTGCTTTTTTAACATGACAAAATAAAAAACACGTAGAGCAATCAATATCTTTCAGTCCATATATACAGTATACATTCAATTATTCTTAATTCAAAAATTGTTTTTGAATAATGTGAATATAAAAAAAAATATGTAATACCCCTGTGAACCCCAGAGTATGATATAAGAGAATTTCACAATTGAATCAAACTTCTTGAAATAAACTAAAACAACAGAGAACAAAAATAGCAATAGAAAAAAATGCTCATATTCAATTCAATTCAAGATTATTTGTATAGCGCTTTTCACGAAACAATCATTACAAAGCAGCTTCACAGTTAATTCTGAATTCTCTGATGCATCATCTCTTCTCAGTTTCTACAATAGATTTACATGTTATCCCGTGGCAGAAACAGAAAGTTGTTGTCCAAGCAAAAAAATTTATCAACCCAAGCTAAAGCATAATGTGCTTATGATATAACTGCAAAATTTGGTTAATGCTTCTGTCTTTATATTAAACAGAGAGAGTGTGTCTGAAACCTAAACATTATCAGGAAGGCTATTCCAGAATTTGGCAAATATTAAAAATCACCTCTTTAGTGGACTTCTCAGTACTACCAAGAGCAGAGTTTTGCGACCTTAACGGGTTGGATTGTAGCGTGATAGTATATTTAGGACAGGAGCTTAGGCCTTATAGACAAGTAATAATATTTTCTAACTGATACGAAACGTAATAGGTATCCAGTACAGAGACTGTAAAATTGGAGTAATATGATGATATTTTTCTTGACCTGCTAAGGACTCATTTAGAAGGACTCGTATAGAAGTAGTCTTCAGACAACATGTCCATTATATACACCAACAACCTGAAATGAATCTGTTCTGGAACAGTTTAGGGTTTAGCAGGTAGCAGAAGCTATTGCTCCACCTGTGTGACGTCAATGACCACCTATACTGGTGAACCAAAATGGTTCGAAAGGCAGATGTGTGACCAAAGTTATTACAGTTTTTGGGAAAATAACTAGTTCATTTCTAGAATGATGATTCATAATTTGGTAGATAAGCCACAAATTATCATCGTCATATGGTAAACGTACCCCAGAATGTTAAAAACAGTAAAGGGTCTTGGTGCTCTTATACTACTTATCAATACTCTTGAAACATCTCTCGGCCAATAAATTTTTACCGGGAAACAAACCAAATCAACCAATATCCTACACTTCTGGGACAGTTTCATGTTTCTCATTTTACACTGTGTCCAAATTAGGCTGTTGCATCGCACCACACAAATCACAGCTATTATGGGATGCTTTTCCCAAACAACAATGTAACCCCAACTACTGTGGTATGATGAATCGTTAAAGAAATTAACTTCATGAATGTTTCCGGAAATTGTACTAGCTTTGTCACACATCTGGTTCAATAATACAAAACAGTTCTAGAAATTATTAGATTTAAACATGCAAATATTACTGGTGTTTGTAGAATAACTAATTTTACATATTAATTTCACATAGCTTAGTTTTACATAGAGGTCAAACAATTAATCGGCACCGATAGTTGATTGATGGAACTATCGTCTTATTGGTAAGAATTTGTACCGATAGTTTTCCAGGTTGCGTCCGTTGCTGCAGCGGCTGAGAAGGGTCCGCTGTCATTATACAGTACGAGAGCAGAAATCACTGACACCTCGTGTTATTTTTGACACGTGAGGCTGCACGCTGCACAGAGCGGGACACTTTCGATGAGGATTTAAATGCAGCCGACAGAAAATCCTGCAGTGCCACGGAGCACCATTCAAATAGTTTTTGAATAGTTAATCATCAAGCGTTCTAAAATATAAGCAAATAAAGTGTGAGAGTATGCACACAATATCCATATGTATGAAAGTTAAGTGCTATGGCCTTTGTGTAGATATTTAAAAAATCTTTAAGCATGACTGTTGAAATGAAACGGTAAACTTCACAATAAAAGTCAATTTGTAACATTAAGATGAATGAAAGCTGTATAAGTATTGTCCCTTGTTAGTGTTATTTATTTGTTTATTTAGTCATTTAGCAGACGCTTTTTTCCAAAGTGACTTACAAATGAGGACATTATAGAAGCATATATATATATATATATAGTTATGGAAGCAGACTTCACACAAAGGGTTAATTCAAATACAATTTGTTTAGACATCAGAGTAATGCAGATCAATGGATGGTAAGTATCATACTCAAAGTAGCGGATCAATGGGATGATGAGTCGATAACTGGAGGGTATATGTCTTGACTGGACCTCGCGGATGCAGGAGGAACCACACACCTCAATATGAGACTTGGATGAACAGACAGGAGATCACTGGATAAACTGGACACAGGAGGTAGGTAAACAGGTAGGTTAGTAACAGGTAAATATCTGCGATAGCTTCAGGAGTCCACTTCGTAAAAACGAGACCAAACATTTGAGTGCAGTGAGGTCTGTGGCTTTATGGTGCTGGTTGATGAGGTTCAGATGACATGCAGGTGTGCTCCATTAGTACTCAGGTGATGATGTGTGTTGTGATTGGCTGGCGTGGGAGCTTGGCCGATTTGTGACAGTTAGAGTTTGTTAATTTCAACATTTACTATCACGAATAAATGTTTTATTTTAAAGTTTCTTCTGTTAACATTAGTTAATAAACTATTAACTTTAATGATCAATATAATAATTCATAAATATTTTACTTAATTTACAAAGTATGGTTCAGTACCGTATTTTTTATTACATTTTATTGTAATTTTTTTTACAGTAAAGCACTATTTTAGTTTTCATTAAGTATCCATAAAAAACTATCAGTTTTCATTAAGTATCCATAAAAAACTATCAGTTGATTATTCAGTTTTTGTCCAGTGAGGTCAAACCAAATCTGATAACTATCAGTATCAATAAAATCCACTATAGGTCGACCTCTAGTTTTATACATGGATTTCTAATTAACAATGTAAATTGCTAGGTGTAAAGTAAACTGATTTTGTTAGCCATTCAGATAATCAAGCAACGCTGTAATGCTAACTACTTATTCAAACACTTACTTGTGTGCTTGTTTGTCCATTCAGCAAGTAGTCAGTGTGAATATTTGTGCTGCTTAATATTTTTTGTGAAAATCATTATTATTTTTGTTTTCATAATTATTTGATGAATATAAAGTTTAAAAAGAACAACATTTATTCACAATATAAATATGTTTTAACATTAAAAATGTCTGGATTGTCCGATCAACATAATACATCCTTGCTGAATACAAGGTTAAATTATTGAATAATCTTGCTGAATCTGGCATGCACTATCTCTTTCTTTCTCTCAGTTTCTGACTCTTTTTTGTACCAATTTATCGAAATGTTAAATGGAGACTCGCTCAGAGCGGATCATTCAATCAGTGAGTTGTTAAACTGTTATGTTAACTGTTTATGTTAACCATCCAGATAACCAAGCACTGTTGTGATGCTAACTACTCAGTCAAACACTTACTTGTGTTCTTGTTTGTCCATTCAGCAAGTTTAGTCGTAATGTCACAAGTTAGTTTGCTGTTCATTATGATGAAAATTGGGTGTAAAAAGGCAGCGACAGCACATTCCAAATGCACATTCCAGTGCATGGAAAGTCTGGGAAATTGTTTATATTACTGGATTAGTTTGTTTTTTTAAGCCACATTTTAAAGCAGCCTAACCTTGGGTGTTATCAGCATGAAATAAGATGCCACCTGCCTTAGTTTCCCATTTGTTCAGACCATATTAGAGTGTAAAAAGCAATTTCTTTAAGTTATTGTTGATGACTTGCAGAGCTGCATTTTGATATTGTGCTTGAGGAACGAGACATAGATGAATGCCAGCTATGGGCTGAATGTAGATCAGTAGAGTAGTCAAGCTCTCTGCTGCATTTCAATGCACTGGGGAGCTATTAGGAATTACCCACAGAGCCCTGTTTTTTTTCTTCTGCTCAGTTCTGTGTGTGGCTCTGAGGCCAGTCCTCTGCTGCGTGTCCTTTTAACTGTAATGAAGGAAGGCACGGTTTGGCATTAGCTGAGCACTTTAGTTGCAGTGCACACACTGGGTCCCTGGTGGTTTCTGAGTCACAGCAAAATCAGGTTGGAGTCGTGTGAAGACTGATCAGTGTGAGTCATGATGATGGGAAACAGAGAAGGGTCTGCGCTTTGGAAGCTCGTCATGAAGGTAATGGTGCTGCCACGTGTCAGGGGAATTTACTACTCCAACTGTTTCACTCGCTTTTGCCTCAGGGAGGTACACAACCTTCTGCTCATGATGGAATTACTCCCAAAACTCCTATTGCACAGATGTATTAATAGTTGATTCAATGTTCCATTCATGAATATCAATTATATTTTTAAATGGAAACATGTCAGACATGGATTCAAAGAGGGATTATAATCCTGTGAGCCCCGGGGTGAGTTTTAATGTCCAAATAAGAAGAAATGAAATCACAAAAATGATAAAAAAATCACTTTAATGAATATAAAAATTACTTTTGCAAAAGAGACAATGTCATACAACTTGTGTATGACATTAAAGCTGTAATAAGTTGTTCAGAGGGCACTGAGGAGGGGCCCAGAACAACCATTTTTAATTTCTCAATTTATTTAACATTGTGGCAACAGTCATTGGCATACATTCAAGTGCTGTTCGTCTATCTGTATCAATTTTCCATATGTATGGCTTGTTTCCAAGTGTCGGGGCACCGCAAACCTCGCGGCAGTCAGAGGTCCCGTGGCACTGGCCCCATTGGCACAGTATCTAATCTGTCCTTGTACGGACAGCAGCAACTGCATTAATCAAATGTTTAATTTCGGAGTGCTTTAAAATCTGATTGTAATCTGATTTTAAGATGTTGTAAAAGAGCAGTTATAGGCATGGACCGCATATCAAACAAATTATTGTAATTATCTTTAACAATAAGTGGTGGATGAAGTAATCTACACAACTTGTGCATTTGAGTAAAGTCCACAAACTCTAATGAATTACCCATGTGAAAGTGTTTAAAATTTCACAATATCTCTAGATTTTAAAGCTACAAAAATACTTTTTTTAATTGATTTTATTTTTTATCATTCATATGTTTGAGGATGACTTTTTTTAAAGAAGTTAATGTTTGACATAATTGATCATACTATAAATATAGTTTCTTTAAAATTACAAATTAAAACATTGTATATTATACGGAAAGTATTCAGACCCCCTTAAATTTTTTACTCTTTGTTATATTGCAGCCATTTGCTAAAATCATTTAAGCATTAATGGCACCCCATATTGACAGAAAAAACACAGAATTGTTGTGCAGATTTATCTGAAATATCACACTAAGTATTCAACCCTTTGCTGTGACACTCATATATTTAACTCAGGTGCTATCCAGATCATCCTTGAAGTACACCTTCATTTGACTGTGTTTGATTATACTGAACTAGGAAAGCCACACACATGTCTATATAAACCTTACAGCTCACAGTGCATGTCAGAGCAAATGAGAATCTGAGGTCAAAGGAACTGCCTGAAGAGCTCAGAGACAGATTTGTGGCAAGGCACAGATCTGGCCAAGTTATCTGCTGCACTTAAGGTTCCTCAGAGCGCCAGTGCCTCCATTCTTAAATGGAAGACGTTTGGGACGACCAGAACCCTTCCTAATACTGAGCTATCGGGGGAGAAGAGCCTTGGTGAAAGAGGTAGATCACTGTGGCTGAGCTCCAGAGATGCATTCGGGAGATGGGAGAAAGTTGTAGAAAGTCAACCATCACTGCAGCCCTCCACCAGTCCGGGCTTTATTGGCCCGACGGAAGCCTCTCCTCTTTTAGTTTGCTGAAAAAACACCTGAAGGACTCAAGATGGTGACAAATAAGATTCTCTGGTCTGATGAGACCAAGATAGAACTTTTTGGCCTTAATTCTAAGCGGTATGTGTTTCATCACCTTCCAATAAAGTCCCAACAGTGAAGCATGGTTGGCAGCATCATGCTGTGGGGGTGTTTTTCATGACTTTGCAATTGAGGGAAAGATGAAAAGTACAGGATATCCTGGACGAAAACCTTCTTTCAGGACCTCAGACTGGGCCGAAGGTTTACCTTCCAACAAGACAATGACCCTAAAACAGCTAAAATAACGAAGGAGTGCTTCACAACAACTCCGTGACTGTTCTTGAATGGCCCAGCCAGAGCCCTGATAAACCCAATTATACCTAAAAATACACCAACGTTTATCCAATGACAGAACTGGAGAGGATCTTATCCCAAATCCAGGTGTGAAAAACTTGTTGCATCTTTCCCAAAAAGACTTATGGCTGTATTAAATCAGGGTGCTTCTACTAAATCTGAGCAGGGTCTGAATACTTAGGACCAGTGTCACATGATCCTTCAATATGGGATGATGTGTGTCATTAATGAGGAAAAAAATGAACTTAAATGATTTTTGGCTGCTAATATAACAAAGATTTGTCTGAATACTTTCCGTACCCACTGTATATGCAATTTACTTGTTATTACTCCAGTGTATCACATGATCCTTTATAAATTGTTCAAATATGTTGATTTGCTGCTCTTTGATGCAGAAAACACTTAATATTATGAAAACTTTCATACTTTTTTTCTTTTGATGAATAGAAAGTTTAAAAGAACAGCATTTAGTTGAAAAAAGTAACATTATAAATGTCTTTATCGTCATTTTGAACAATATAATGCATCTATTTGGAATAAAAGTATTAATTTCTTAAAGAACCGTCTCAAAATAATGGTTTGCTCATGAATTGGATATTATACTATTACAAACAACTTGACCAAATTTGACACAAACAACTAACAAATTCATTAACATTACAATACTTTTTGAACTTATAGCATGATATTACCATAGTGCATATTATTTAGCACCATGACATCAACATTTAGCATTACACATGCACTGTCATTTTGCCATACTACTATTACTACAAGTGTTTTTGTACATTTGAAGATATTGAAGTTAAAATATTTGAACTACCCTGCAGCTCTGCCCAATTATTAAGACCCACCCGTGGGTCCATATTGCATCATCATAATCATATTAAAAAAATCTATGAGTTATGCAGCACAAACAGACAAATATGGTATCATTTGAAAGCTTAGAACCTCAGCTTTCATGACCACCCCCCATCACTTGTGCATTAGTTACATAGAAGAAAATAATAAGGTCTGAATTCGACCCCCCTGCAATGACCCCCCCTTGAGAAATCATATGAATAATATTAAATTTAATATTTTTATCCCACAAACTCACCAAAAATAGACAAGTTCATATATCAAATGAAAGCTCTGACTCTCAAGAATATCACTGTGCAGAACCCTGTTTATTTCACCGATCCAACAATTTTCAGTAAACATTATTACCTAAAGATTCATTTTAAAAAAATGATTCCTTTGAACGAACAAACACATGAGTCGTTTTCCTGTTTTCGGATCAATAACTCCTGTTGAACTACTAGCCTCAAATGCTATATCAGCTCGTTCATTAGATTGTTTTCTTCAAAATGAGACTATGTTCACATGTGGGGTGAGCATGCATGGCCAAGTGACACTGTAATATGTCACCGATGACCAGTTCAAAACATGCGATGCAGACAGATCTCTTATTTTCCTTAGTTTTGATTATCTTTGATTCTCGCCATCTATGATGCCGTCATCACGCATCGCGTCATACGTAAAAAAAAATGAGATTCTCAGCTTTCTAAAGACACGTGGATCATACTTGTAAGCCAATCACAACCAGAGATACATCTTCGCAAAGGTTGAGGAGGCGGGTGGCTTTTCTTGATTTCTCTCCCGACGTGTGTAAACTCTGCTCAGATGAGTTGGATGGTTATACGCGACTGGTTGAATATTTTTGGACAGTGATTTTCTGTTGTTTCGTGCTTTTTACAACTGGTTTGAGCGATTTATCTTTGGATAATGGCTTCAAAGAAGGTCTTTTGTTTTCGTGGAGGCGGTTTTGCCGAACTGGAATCGATTTAGTGATACTGAAACCTGCAGCGACAAGCTTTGACTCCATTACCCATGCGGCCTACAATGAAGGAGAGGACCCAGCATTTGAGTAAGTACACATTTATAAACGCTGTATTTGTGTATTTCATGAACCAAATGCATGCAACAATACAAAATATGCGTGCAACAGACATAAGTACTTGTGCGTGCCAAAATAATTTATTACAAATCCATGACGTGCTAATTCAAATTGTCATTGCTAAACTTTGCGTTTTTTTTTTCGCGTACATGTATTTGTGCATATCTGTTGCATGCATAACTTGGTTTATTTTTGCTCCTAAATGCTGTGTGTGCTAAAATAAACGAGCACGCATGCCATAGTTCAAGTAAGCTTGGGAGCTTTTGTGCTGTTACATGCATATTTGAAGTTTTGCGCGTTTGTTCAGTTGCATTGATTTGCATGCACGTGTTCAGGTGCATTCATGCATGTGTGTGCGTGATTTTTATCTAAACATAAAATGCATTCATGTTTCTGTTACATATTTGAATCGGTACATGCATGAGTTGTTCTAATTTATTTTTGCACACATGCATTGGTATCTTTATGTGGATATGCAAATTATATTCTTGTATCTGTTACGTGCATATATTAATTATTTTTGTGCATGTAATGTTAGCATGCGTTTCTGAATCTCAATGTGAATTATAATTTTTTGTTTTGCAGTCTGGACAGTGAGGAGAATGGCAGTCAGCAAGTTTGCCTTCCACCAGTAAAGAGGCCGTTCTCCCTCACCTTCTGGACACACAGAGGTTATCAATTGTTTCAACAATGCACAAGGCATATAACGGTGATGAGGTCCTTAGGCGTGTCAAGAATCCCAGGGTGTATGGGAAAGACGGAGCATCCCAGATTCCTGCGGCAGTGAGGACTACAATAAACACAAGGGAGGTGTGGACCTGTCGGATGCCCTCATTGGGTACTATAATGTCTTGCATAAAACCACTAAATGGTACAAGACATTTTTTTTTCATTTTGTTGACATTGCAGTGGTAAACAGTTTCATTCTCCACAAGTACCTTTGCCAGTCTCAGAGCAAAACTAAACTCCTCTCAGCCACAAGAATTTAGAGAGAGACTTCTGTCTGAGCTGGCCACACAGTCCAGCACCTCAGATGCCCAGAGCCGTCCACATCGCATGCCCCAGAGCCGTCCACATCTGCCACAGCAGCAGCTGAGCAATGTCTTCCGGAGTACTTTGGGTCAGATGCCGCAAGTGGAGGAGAGTTTGTGCTTTGTGCAAACTTGCAGGCCTCAAAATAAAGACTCCGATGTACTGTACAAAGTGCAATGTACCCTGTGCTTGTGCCATCTAGAAACTGCTTCAGTAAATGGCACACTGATGACACTCAACATAGTGTGCGGTTTCGTTAACAGCTGCAACACTTCAACTTTTCTCTTTTTTGCACTTTTTTTCTCTTTTTATCTTTGTGTGTAATAAAAATACAATAACTGCTACTTTCTCATTTCCTCACTCATTCCTCACTCGTTTTGGTAACTGTTTCATGACATGGGTTAAGTTAGGTGATGGTGTTTATTCTCTTGTCAAGTGTAACATGGTAAAAATTGTATTTATAGGTAATTAGCCTGTTTTTGCACTTTGAATAATTTGAGTTTATGGAGGAAACGCAGAGACTTCAGAGAAGACATTACCTCCCTACAGTAAAACTCAATAACTTTTGTTAAGAAGGAGATAGAAAGATTAAACTTTTCTCTCTATTTACTGCCACATAGAGGATTCAAAAGAAACCTTCCACAGGGAAATACATCAAACAGGTCCTAAATTACAGACTCTCAAATAAATACTTTAATAAAAAAATCTATCAAAATCTGACTTTTTATCCTTTATCATAAAATTGTGAACAAATACAATACAATATATGCAATATTCCACAATGTGTTAAAATATAGAGTGTTGTCTGTAAAATGAGACCATTTTTATCCATGTACTCCAATGTATGTGGGCAGGACGCTCTTTTAAATTCAGGTAGGCCCAAGTCTTTTAGAAATCAAAAATGGAACCATAAATGAACACTTGGGGACACCAGTGACTCTCTCAGATAAATCTCAATAACTTTGATTAGAAGAATATCAATAAAATTCCTTTTGCACCTATTTACTGCCGCTAGTGGAAATCTAGAAACTTTCTGAAGGAAAATTGACCAAACAGGTCCAAAATTACAGATTTTCAAAAAACAATTATTAAAAAATATATACATATTATGATTTTTGATGTGTTATCATAAAATTGTGAACAAATACAATACAATATATGCAATATTCCACCAATGTATTATAATATAAGAGTTGTCTGTTAAAATGAGACCATTTTTATCCATATACTCCAATGTATGTGGGCACAGGACGCTCTTTTAATCAGGTAGCCCAAGTCTTTTAGAAATCAAAAAATGGAGACCATAAATGTTACACTGGGACACCAGTGACTCCTTCAGATAAATCTCAATAACTTTTGATTAGAAGGAGATATCAATAAAATTCCTTTTGCACTTTTTACTGCACGCCTAGTGGAATCAAAAGAAACTTTCTGAAGGAAAATTGAACAAACAGGTCCAAAATTACAGATTTTCAAAAAAAATGATAAAAAAAATATATAAAATTATTTTTTTGATATGTGTTTATCATAAAATTGAACAAATACAATACATTATTTGCAAATATTCCACCAATGTGTTATAATATAGAGTGTTGTCTGTAAAATGAGACAGTTTTATCCATATACTCCAATGTATGTGGGCAGGACGCTCTTTTTAAAAGTAGATATGCCATTTTCTCTAAAAAATCCAAAATATGTTTGCAGAGTTCAACTGTTAACTTCAATATCTTCAAATGCTTACAAAAACACTTGTGGTGTTTTTGTAAGCATTTGAAGATATTGAAGTTAAAATATTATGAATTACCCTTCTCAAATATTAAGAATACTCCCATAATGCATTTCTAGGGGGTCATGATGAAATCCGTTGCTCTCTGTGCTCTATTAACAGGCATACCACAGAGATTATTGGATGTGCTGAATTCTGAGTGACTGACAGGAGTTTATTCTTGGGGTGCAGGTCTGTCATGTTGCTGTCTGTCTGGCATGGATACAGGGCTAACTGGAGTATTTGCTCAGGGCCGATTTCCACTGTGCAGCTTATGCTGATTGGATGATTGCGATAAAAACAAAGGATGACTGCCAAGAGACATAAATACCCTCTGAGATAACAGCCAAGAATGATGAAATACAGTGGGATGTTTGATAATGCTTTTATAGACTTAACTTTTGGTGATGGATTTATCAAGTGCTGCATCTTGAGTTCCAGTTGTGAATGAGGATTGGTCATCCATTCATCTTAGGTTCTTTTAATTAATATTTCTGTCCTCGCTATAAATGTGAAGCATATACATTTGTCAGTGTTGAAATACTTTATCCTGTGCTGTGTTAATATGCAGAGACAAATATGAATTATCCATTAGCACACCGATTCCCCAGTCTCTGTTGTCTTAGCAAAACATTGCTCTGTTTATTTGTGCATAAACTCACAGCAATAGCCACTCAATGTGAATTTGGGGGATGATTTTAAGTTTTAGCCAACCAATGGCAGATGTACAGCGTGTTAAGAAAACCTCTAACAAATATATGTATATTTTTTATTCAAATTCTACTCTCTTCTCTTACCATGTGGTTTATATACAGATAAACTATCTGTGGCCATGTCTTAAATATATGCTGATGTTAATGTTCAAAATTACACGTCTGATATAAACCATAGGACTATAAGGGAGACAAGATATAACACGGCAGTTGAATTTCACAAGGATCATGAACAAGTCTATAAAATTAATGGAAAGGGAGGTGAATAGTCGTTCAGCTATATACCACTGTGAAAATTACTAAGAGAGCAGAATAAAGTCTGTGGCCCGAGCCAATGAAATAGCTGAGGAGAGCAATTGTACCTTGGGGGTGTCTCCTGTCACCCCTGCTCTCCATCACAGCGGTTTAGATAATAGTATTCTCTGCTTAAACTTTTTTAAGCTAAACGCCATCAGTGCTGCTCACAGAAAATGTGCAGATAATCTTGAAATGCAAGTACTATGACTAATTATCAAATAACTAACTAAATACATAAATAAATGTGACACTGAAATGCCAGTGGGGGAATATACATATATATATATATATATATATAATCTCATATTTTATTACTTATGTCTCACATGACAACAAAGACCATGACATTTGATCTGACAAACATATATATTTTTATAAGATAACAATAATTGTATAATAAAATAATACTAGGCAAGAATATTTATGTAAACAAATTATATGTATCATTATTGTTTTACAACTACAAAATAACAGGACAAAAATAATAATTATTTTTATTTTTATGGTTATAACACCCTGACTTATGTTATTGTATATAACTCATTAAATTTATGTTTATTAAAAACATTAGATAGATAGATAGATAGATAGATAGATAGATAGATAGATAGATAGATAGATAGATAGATAGATAGATAGATAGATAGATAGATAGATAGATAGATAGATAGATAGATAGATAGATAGATAGATAGATAGATAGATAGATATAATACTGAATTATTTGCAGTTTTACTGTATTTTGGAATTAATTAATACAAAGGTAGGCAACATCTGGCATGCTAAGGGAATTTATTTTTGAATTGTATAAAAAGAGTGAAAAAAGATTCATATTAATTGTATTTTGTTTTATTCATTAAATAAAGCCATCAGCTGCATGGAAAGCTGAACTCACTTTTATGATCACTATCGACTGCTACTCTCTGGGAAGGAGCAACTCTGCTATTTATTATAATTTATTTTTGTTGTTGTCTGCAAAAGCAAAGAAATGCCATAGATTGATTTGGAACATCACAAGATAAAAAAATAAAAAAAATACAAAATAAATACCTCGCGGAATCTACATTTTTGGGGTGAGCTATCCCTTTAAGGGAGAATATGACACATAACTCAAAGGAAAACAACTAACACAACAGCAGCAGTTCAAATAAAGCCAAAAACAGCAAACAATGAGGCGGTAATTTGCATGATTTATTCATGCCAGAGTCCAGCATTCAGCACAACAGAAATTAGCCTTGAATTAATAGATCCAGACATAATATGAGTGTCTTGTCATTGACCCAGATATATTTTGTCCTAAACCAGTTTAATGAAAAGCAAAGAACCTACAGTGGAAGCAGTATGGTATCGGTTTCTGACAGCGAGGTGCACTATAGTCCAAGAGAGTCTTCCTGATTTAATGAACACTGAACCGAGATATTGTCTCGTCTGTGTTATCATGCTGTTTATAAATGTACTCATGTATGTGCCTGGTGCAAGGAAATGGGCGGTTCAGGGTGTTCTGCACGAGCCTCCAGGTCTGTAATTACAGTACATTGTTGTCAAGTATCTAAGAGGAGTAATTTTAGAAACTCTTATAGAAGACGAAATTGACCTGCCTTTCATTATCTCACGGGTAATTATGCTCTGCCTTTCTACAGTTTTATCCACCGTATTCCCGTTTGTTGATGCAACATACACCACTCTTTGTGAATGCGGCAACATTGATTCATGATCTGGCACTCGTATGCTCAGTAAATGTGATTATTGGCAATGGCTGTGAATTTGTATTTTTGCAACTATGCACTTGGTGCTGCATTTACAGCACCTGACTGCTGCTATCTCCATAATACTCAGAGCAGAACATATGTATGCGTTTTGGTTAAATTGCCCAATTTTGTGCACATTATTGCCCTATGCTGACAAATTTCTATTCACTAGCCATGCATTAAAGGAATACTTCAACTAAACATTATTTACTTAAGCATCATCTTGTGTTTTTTTTTTTTTATTGATTGATTGATTGTGTTTTTTCATTGATTGATTTTTTTTGATTGATTGATTGATTGATTGATTGATTGATTGATTGATTGATTGATTCATTATTCATTAATTCATTCATTCTTTCATTCATTGATTCCATTATGTATTTATTTATTTATAAAATATATTTATTATTTATAAATAAATAAAAATAATAAGAAAGAAAGACAGAAAGAAGAGAGAGAGAGAAAGAAAGAAATAAGAAAGAAAGACAGAAAGAAAGAAAGATAGATTAATTTTGACAGTGAAACAAGTTTCAGACTTATATATATACAGTATATTTTGGCATTTAACCTGTCTAAATGGATGGATCTAGGACATAATGGACATTATGCCTACAGTAGTTGACAAATATGGGGAAAATGTGCAATATTGATGCAGTATTTTATCACAAAAACCTGTATCTTATTTCTTAACAACCTTGAAAACCAGACACTAAATGCATAAAACAGCAGTAAGTATTTCAGGTCAATTATTGTCATTCTTTTCATTTGTTGTCAATCAACTTGACTATTTCTCAGTGTAAATTGGGCGTATTATCAATTGTGTCTCATTCACAAAACTCAGTGCTATTTTCTTGGTGCAATTACCATTGCACACTTACTACCCACAGAAATCAGGCAGTAACCTGAGTTTTATTTGAAAGAGATGGTTATTCTTTCTTCAAATGATTGAGAATTGTGTAATAATTATCAAACAATTAACACAATTTCAACATTGTAAAAATCTGATTCAGGTGTCTGAGCCAGTTAAGACTGAAAATTGCGCAGTGCAAATTGTGTTCAGAACAGATTTTGTTATCTTATTTGCATAATTCCTTTAGCGAATAGGGCACTAAAACAACACAGATAGTGAGTGCAAATAAACAGCACTAGCAACATTTTTTTTTTTTGCGAATTCCCCCTTAAGTGAGTCACAATGCACAAATGGTCAAAGACAAGGGTTTATGTCTAACTCTATATCCAAAAAGTCCCAAAACACCATTGATACCTCTCCTCCCTTTAGCGTTGAGTGTCACCACCGTAATCAAGCCTTCATATTACAATCTCTCATTAGACCTCCCATTTTCTTAATTGGGTCCCGTATTAATTCTTGCTCTGAAAATACCATGTGTCTGGTTTCCCAAAACCTGATAAAGAGCTACTGTAAAGATCATGAGGATTTCTCAGACGAGATGATGCAGGCCTCCCAGCTCCAAACAACCCTATATGGTGTATTTCATGGAAATGAGGGCAGTCATTTATACTTCATGAACTGTTTGTCACTAGTGAAGTAATTATTGATGTCTCTACATATCGGTAAAGTGTCTATCCATCCGCTCAGTACGTGTGAAACGGCAAATCGCTTCCATAAATCCTCAGAGAGAGTTGCTGTCAAAATAATGACCCTCAATGGCTTATTATTGAGATCAGTGTCATACAAATTGATCTAATTTTGATGATAAAAATAGCACATGGCGCATGATTTCTCAATATTGAGAAAGACTTTAAGGAAGCACACTTAACCGAGGAGGCTAAACAGCTGAAATGATCTGAGGGCGCTGGGGACTTGCCGTTAAACTGATAAGTGAACTGAAGTATTCAGTCATGAGGTGCCATTGATTTGATATGAACTCCTAGGGCAGTTTTTCAGAAAGGAGCTCAGTGCCTTTCAATATTCCATTAAGCACAGCAGAGATCATTCACAAAAGAGCATTATTTTACATTACATTTTACAATTTGCCTTATAACATGAACGTGTTATCACAACTTTAAGATGTTTCAGTTTAAATTTTAAACGTATGTGAGTCGGAGATAAAAACTGCTAAATTACTTTCAGTGGTTGTATTGGATAACTAATCAAAGTCTAATAACCGAGTGGCAGAAAGATTGTGTCTTTTGATGTATCCCTCACACAAATCTCATGGGCATTGGTTATACAATTAAAAAAAATACACATAATTTCATCAATAAAAGACAATTAAATAAAAAAATTAAGTTATAGTGAATATCATATCTTTGCCACATATATAATAAAACAAATTAATGAATGGATGGATGAATGAATACATATGTTTTGTGGCCTTTTCTTAGCAGTGTAGAGCACAATTTAATTTTAATTTTACTTCAATTTTATTTTACAATTTAAATATTTTACATAATTGAATAGTATCTCTGTTAAATGCATATTGTGAAACACATTGAAATACAAATACATAGTGAATATCACTTCAGTGCCACATATATTTTGACAGAAAAATACATACATACAGTACATATGGTGTAAAAAGAGGCTAAATAGATGGCCTACATCTAAACATATAATTCCTTGTGGAGCTCGATAGGGAGCTTGTGGTTGTACAACGATTGAGAGACCAGTTGGCATCTAAAAACATATATTACTTTGGCATAAACTCTTTTGACAAAGGTTGAATTGAAAAAAAAACTGGAATATAGTTTCAAGATTACATGAGACAATGTATTTACTACCGAGCTCGGTGTGTGCACCATGAGCAGCAGTATTAATGGAAAGGTCAGCGGTGATCTCCTGCATTTAGTGTCCTAATACCAGCCTAATACCAGCCAGTGTCCTAATAGCAGCACATTAAACACACACAGCAAGGCGATAAACACACACTGAATCTATATTTCATATGCGCTGAGCCATATGGTGGGGGGCAGTGATTATTACCCTCCACAAGAGAACTACATCTTTGTTAACAGCTCAGCCATTTAAATAATTCACTGGTGAACCTTTAATGCAAGCAAGATACAAGAAACTACATTTGAAAAGAACTGACAATGTTTTACATCATTTATAATATTACCCACTATATATATCAAATTAATTTAAATGTGACCAACTGTGCATCATGATTCTTCCAGATGGTAATAAATGTTGCACACCATTAAGTTGAGTGTGTCATGTAAAATGTACCTATTTTTTTGTTATGGACCACTTCCTGTTATACACGCTGACCTATTAAACTGCATACAAAAATATATAGCCTCTGGAAATTTTGCATAATCGTGCATTATGTACATCCACATTCATGAACTATTAGACAGTCAGCGCCACAATGATGCAATAAAAGTTTTTGATTGCACGATATAATGTTCATATTGGAGACAGAGCCAGCAGGGGACAGGTGCCCATCTGCCAGAAATGCCCTTTCCACATACTTGGCACCTTTTATCAGGCAGGTAAAAGCAGAGACAAGGCGGAATCACTTTTACTCCGCTGGTCTTGTTCCTTTGACATATACCGTTTGATCTGGAATACCAACTACTTGTGTGAGATACTGTACAGAAATGGAGACATATAACCATCTCTGTGCTTTTTGCAACTATACTTCCGTTCAAAGGTTTGGTGTCGGTACGTTTTTTTTTTTTTACGTGTTTCCTGTTAGAATATATTTTAAAATGTAATTAATTCATGTGATGCAGAGCTGAACTGAGCTGCAGCTATTATAACTCTGTTTATGCTAATTTCCTCATTCTTTTGTCTTAGCTTAATTTTTTAAATTGTAAATCACTTTTTTTATGCATATTTATTTTTAGTTTTGTGTCTATTATGTACCGTGCACCTTATGCAGAGGCTTTGCAATTTCGTTGTACCTTGTGTTCAATGACAATAAAATGAAATAATTTTCATCCATCCATCCATCCATTTTGTTTTTTTTATTGGAACATTACAGATGTCTTAACTGTAACTTCTTAATGCTTAACTTAATGCATCCTTGCAAAGAAAGAAAGAAAGAAAGAAAGAAAGAAAGAAAGAAAGAAAGAAAGAAAGAAAGAAAGAAAGAAAGAAAGAAAGAAAGAAAGAAAGAAAGAAAGAAAGAAAGAAAGAAAGAAAGAAAGCAAATGGTAGTAAAATGTCGTAGCTTAAATAAGTAAAGTAATGTTGCTGTTTTTTTTTACTATGACTATAATCCAACCTGGTCTCATAAAAATATGCACCTCTGTGCACTTTCTGTGCAAAGATGTTTTACGTACCTTACTGCACGTTTCACAGCAGTTTATTAGAGAAATGTCCACTGTGTGGTGCTAAACACAGGTTAAATACGTGAACCCTGGCACGTTTTTATTACGTAGCTATAGGTACATATTGCGGTGTTTTTATTATGTTGCTATAGAAACATATTGCAGCGGTTCAGAATTCAAATATATATAATAAAAAAATGCCAACCTTCAACTTATACAATATAAAGTACTTCATAGATTTCACCTTACTGGACGAAAGTTATTTAAAATGGGTTTTACTTCAGAAACATGCTCACATTGTACACAAAACACCCCAGTTATGTATGTCTGCCAACATGTATGCATTACGAGTATTAATAATACTAATACTAATAATAAGTTTAGATATCCAGGGCTTGGAGCGCAATGTCCATGCTGTTATCCATGTTTAAGCTTAGTTTTCAGTAAAAACAGAGTTTGGTTTGCTTTTGTTTGTTTGTTTATTTATTTACGCTCTATCTAAAGTCTTGTTTGATAGACATATCATACCATACTATAAATGTATTTGTTTGTTTATTTATGTATTTATTTATTATTTAGTTAGTTAGTTAGTTAGTTAGTTAGTTAGTTAGTTAGTTAGTTAGTTAGTTAGTTAGTTGTTAGTTGGTTGGTTGGTACTACTGAATATTATTTTGTATTCCACAGTATAATATTATTACTACTGCAGAAGTATATTTATATATATTTTATTTTTTTTACAAAACACCACCTACACCAACCAAAAAAACAACAACAATAATATTGATTTATTTAGTTAGTTTGTTTGTTTGTTTCTCTTATCGATTGTGGAAAAAGACAGGAAAAATTAACTCATATTTCAAAATGCTACATATATCTTTGTACAGTTTGTGGGACATTGAGGACCATGCATATAAATATTGTAAAATAAAAACAAAAAGAAAGGAAATAAACTAATAAGATACGCAACACAGGAGGAAACACAATTAAACTGATTAATTCAAAATTTGGATTTTTTTTTAAATAAAAAAACAAACCTTGGTGTGCAAAATAATCAAACCTTCTAGGATGCAACAGGATATTTTAACTTATCTATTTTTACATGTTTTTATTTTTGCACAGTAGCCTGGCCAACGCTCACAGATGCATATTATTCATGGTCTCCTCTGAGTCTGAAACTGTTACCATAGACGTAGCTTTTCTTCAGCACACTATTTTGTGTTTTCAGGAGTTTGAAAGCATGTCCAAAAAGTGCAGCAGGGACCAATTTGCTTTCCGGCCAGCAGACACTGTTATATCCCAGCAGGCATTTGGTCCAGGTAATGAGAAAAGATTAGCTGCCTTACATATCATTAAAAGACCCACTAATGGTGTGAGTCTGGTCATTATTTGCCTTTGTGCATAGTACTGGAATCAATTAGTCACAGAGAGATTGCCACCACAGTAAACTGTTGGGGGAAACAATTACAAACTGTCTGTCTCTCAGAGCAGTTACAAAAATGGTATGCTAGCCAAATTTAGTGCACAATAATCAGGTGTTCCAAAAACAGGACTTTGAATGATGATTCAGGATTAAAACCGGTGGGTTAAATGGAAATAAATGATTACTACAGCTAAATGCTATAATTGCTATAGTTGAGCGCTGTGAAGTTATGGTTTAGTCGTAGCTTAGAGCTGAATATATAATTTATTCAATGTTACAATACTTCTTCCTATCCTACTTTAATATGCTTCTGAAAGTAAGCCATTTGTAGGATGATTTTCTTAAAGTATTTAAACACAACAAATACTTGCAAAACATTAAAAATAAAATAAAAATCATAAGAACTGGTTACAGGTTTCCTAATTAAATTTTAATATGATTTGGAATCAGTCCTAAAGGTCATGACACACCAAGTCAATAGTCAGACACTGACCAATGTTTGAGCATCTGTTGGCACAGTTTTTGTGGTGTGTTCTGCACCATTGACATTAGTTGAACCCCTGTTGGCAGCTATTTGGACATGTGAACCAGTGCACAAGAAGAAAGAAAAAATGACGAAAGAGTTATTTCCTCTCACGCAGACGCAGCATGTGCTATTTGGCCATAGGCTGCAATCTTGGCGGTGCATTAAAGTACAACTTTATGGCGCAGTCGCAGGTGACATGATGTGACAAAACAGTCAGTTTGGTGCGTCTGGGCTTAAAGGATCCTAATGGGATCAAATAAGAATCCTCAAAGAATCAAACATGATCCTACTGGATAAACCAAATTCCTACAGGATTTTGTGTTCTTACATGTGAGATTTCTGTTCGTTATTGTACAAGCTTTATCAGATATACTTGTCGAACTGAACTTATGTCTTGCAATAGGACGGTTAAAGAAAATCACATGCAAAGCTTTAAAATCCTGAAAGATTTAATTTAAATTCCATCCATCGTTTTATTTGATCCTATTTGAAATCATAGCTTTCTGTCATGTATCGTTGTGCACAAGAACTTGATTTTAAAGTTTCAGCTGAATATATTAAGTGAACAGGTTTTTTTTTTATTTTCCCAATGTATTAAAGTTTTATATATATATATATATATATATATATATATATATATATATAAAGCAAATTGGTTCAGATGTTATATGGCCAAAAAGTTGAAATTCTGAAAGCATTTTATTACATTTAAATGAGCTCTTTAAAGTAATCCTTAGATAAAATGCATATACATATCAATTATCTCCCATAATATGTGTTTTTAGATGATATTTACATTAAATTTTTTTTGTAATCAAAGTTCTGTAGTTTTTAGAATTATACTATGCCTTTAACTTGACAAAACAGTATGAACTTGAAACTTTATCATTTGAAAGAAGACAGCAGGTGTGCAACATACTTTCACTTTTGATCATGTTAAATTTAGGGGAAGAAATGTATGAATCAAATATGATACGTTAGGCTGTATAGGGTTAAGAACATTTACAATAGGATCATCAGAATATTCCAGTGGGATTCCTTTAGGAGTAGGGATTTTAGAGTGTTGGATCATGTACTACACATGGACAGTGATTCCCAAACGTTTCTCAAATTAGGTATTACAATGAAGGTGGGGGTTATCAATGACATGCTGGCATGCATAAAAGCCAACCATGCCGCTTCCAACTTCCTATTGTGTACCACTGAACGTTCCTGGCATCAAGGTGAATCTCATTATATGGAATATCCTTGTCATTGCCAGGATCATTCACAGAGCGTCAGTGGATAACCAATGTCTTCACTGACCCTGGAAGCTTGCGCCTCATACCAGGGAAAATGAAACACATCAAATGAGCAAACCAGTGACTGCGTTAAAAAAAAAAAAAAGTTAAAAAATGGTACATCTTTACAAAAATAAATCACAATCCTTATAATTAGGTTGAGGTTTAGGAAAATAACGCACAATGGAAAGTATACAGTGACGCATGGTTTGATCTCAAGGGTTACATTTGCGTATAAGAGACAAGTGGAAAAATGCATAAAAAAATAAATGAAATCAACTTCAGTCATAGCGAATGCTATTAAGAGATAAGATCCATTGTTATCGGAAAAAGCAGCCCTGATCTTGTTTGCGAATCTCTTGCTAACAACCAACCCGTAAAAACATAAATAATAATACAATCCTGCCATTACAAACAACAAACTAATGACTCCATCTAGAACACAAGAACTGGTCCAAATTAATGTGTTTGGTCTGTCTGTGTGTTAGCGAAAGCACACATAGCCTTCTTACTGAAAACATGTAAAGGAAAGTAATGAACAATGTGCATTCTGTTTATGTCAATCAGTACTCCTGTAAAGCCCTTAAAGTAGCCTACAGCTAGTTATCACAGTATTGTTGAGGAAATGATGAGGAGGAAGGGATGCTACTGTAGGGTTTTCTGTAATTCATGTTTGGTCACAGGATTTGTTACTTGTTTTTAAAGTGTCAGCTGAATATTTAAATTAATTATAACCTATAAAATACTGACTTATGAAATAATAGTTGGAAAAAAAAGATGATGAAGATGTTGTTATTTCTATGGCCAAACATTGAAAAGTGACACATCAGAACATATCAAATTCTGATAACTTGAAATGTAACCTAATTAGATTTTTTATAAACAAAACATCAGACTACTTACATAAAATATAGGCTAAACATCAGCTGTCACTCTATATTGCCCAATAATGTCTTAGTAAGATGTATTTTTTTATTGTGGGGCCAATTGTGTGTGCAATGCAATACAACAATGAATGAGAGATGAACAAATAAACAAACATCAAAAGCATATGTGTATATATATATCTATATATATATATATATATATATATATATTATATATATATATAATAATATATAATATATACATATATATATACACACACACACACTGGGAAAGGAGACCAGAGTAGCAATGAGGAAATATAACACTGGAAAATACACAGGAAATAAGGACATGGAAATAACAAAGACGAATTACAAATAACTGGATCATATTCTCTTCAGTGAACTGCTTCAGTGTGGAAATGAGAAATACATCACCATAAAAGACACCATCCCCCAGTACTGTTGAGAATCAAAAACAAAGACAACTGAATGAGTTCTATTGCAGATTGAAAAAAAAACCCGCCCTGAACACCTCTCCACACAACCATTAACACCTAGCAACCCCTCTCCCTAACCTGCAATTCAGATCAGCAAAGACAGGTGTGCCAGGTCTTCCGAAAGCATAACAGAAAAAAGCACCAGGCCCAGACGGTGTTCTGTGCTCCAGTGACCCCCATTCACAAAACTGCGAAGACCCTTCAGTCAAGTGTCACCTTTATTTAAATAGCACTTTTAACAATACAAATGTAACAAAGCAACTGCAGAAATAAAATAGGAAAATAGTGTGAAATACAAACCCGATTCCAAAAAATGGGACACTGTACAGTGAATAAAAAAAAGCAATAATTTACATCTCATAAACTTATATTTTATCAATAGAATATAGATAACATATCAAATGTTGAAAGTGAGACATTTTGAAATGTCAGCAAATATTGGCTCATTTTGATTTTGAGCTACAATCAAAAAAGTTGGGAAGGTACAATAAGAGGCCGAAAAGTTAAAGACAATAAGGAACAGCTGGAGGACCAATGCAACTTATTAGTCAATTGGCAACTATTGGGTTAAAAAGAGCCTCTCAGAGTGGAGTGTCTCTCAGAAGTCAAGATGAAAAAAATTCCCCCATGCTGCGGCGAAAAATAGTGGATCAATATCAGAAAGGAGTTTCCAGAGAAAAATTGCAAAGAGTTTGAAGAACATCTGCAGTGCATAATATCTCAAAGATTCAGAGAACTGGAACAATCTCTGTGCGTAAGGGTCAAGGCTGAAAACCAACTGGATGCCCTATCTTCGGGCCCTTAGACGGCACTGCATCACATACAGGAATGCTCTGTAATGGAAATCCATGGGCTCAGGAATACTTCCAGAAAACATTGTCTGAACACAATCCACCGTCATTCGCCGTTGCCGGCTAAAACTCTATATCAAAAAAGAAGCCATATCTAAACAATCCAGACGAGGTTTTCTCTGGGCCAAGGCTCATTTAAAATGCTGTGGCAGTGAAAACTGTCTTCAGACGAATCAAAATTTGAAGCTTTTTGGAAATGGGACGCCATGTCATCCGGACTAAAAAAAGCACCAGTTTTATCAGCGCCAGTTCAGAAGCCTGATCTCTGATGGTGTTGCATGAGTGCTGTGCTGGGCAGCTTACACCTGGAAAGCACCATCAATTGAAAGGTATACCAAGTTCTAGAACCATCTCCCATCACGTCGTCTCTTTCAGGGAAGACCTTGCATTTTCCAACTGACAATGCGACCACAAGCATCAATTACCCTGGCTCGTAGAAGAAGTCGGGTAGAAATGGCCAGCCTAGTCCAGATCTTTCACCCATAGAAAAAATTTGGACCATAAAGAGGAAGATGCGACAAAGAAGACCTAAGACATTGAGCAACTAGAAGCCTGTATAGCGAGAATGGGACAACATTCCTTTTACTTGACAACTTGTCTCCTAGTCCCCACGTTTGCAACTGTTTAAAAAGAAGAGGGGTGCCAACAGTGGTAAAATGGCCTTGTCCCAACTTTTTTGAGATGTTTGATGCCTGAAATTTAAAATCAACATTTTTCCCTTAAAAATATTTTCTCAGTTTAAAATTTGAATGTCTCTATGTTGTATTCTGAATAAAAATTGAATGAAACTTGCACATCATTGCATTCTGTTTTTATTCAATTTGTACATGTACAAACCCGTCCCAACTTTTTTCCAAATCGGGTTTGTAAATGACGTACAAGATTGAATAAAAAAGGAATGCATTTTCATAAATTTTCAGGCATTTCATAAATTATTGAATTCACAATTGTGATGGCATCATCCATCTCAGTTGAAAGTGAGACATTTTTAAATATGCCAAATATCTGTGCAATCATTTTGGATTTCGATGATATTGCTGGACATCCAAAAAAGTGTCCCCAACAGGTAAGCAAGCCAGAGGCGAAAGCGGCAATGAACATATAAAACTGGAGGACCATGCAACTTATTAGGTGACAATTGGCAACAATGGATAAAAAAACCTCACAGAGTGAGAGAAACCAGGTCTCTCAGAAGTCAAGATGGGGGGATCACCAGTTCCCCCTCTGCGGCGAAAAATAGTGGATCAATATCAGAAAGGAGTTTCCAGAAAAATTGCAAAGAGTTTGAAGTTCCAACTGCAGCATAAACGTCAGATTCAGAGAATTTAAGGGCACAATCTCTGGTAAGGGTCCAGTGGAAAACCATATTGGATTCCCAATCTTGGCCGTCTAGGCACTGCATCACATACAGGAATGTCCTCACTGTAATGGATCTGCAACTCTGGGCTCAGGAATCTCCAGAAAACATTGTCGGTGAACACACATCCTAGACTCCGCTGATCGCCGTGCCGCTAAAACAGGGCTGTAGGTCAAAAAAGGCCATATCTAAACTGTCCAGAAGAGGTTGTCTCTGGGCCAAGGTGCTGATCATAACTGATCTAGATACGGACTGCATGGAAAACTGTTGACTGCAGAATCAAAATTTGACCATCTGGGAAAACTGGATAATGTCATCCGGACTATTATTATAAACTTTATTTTACCAGGAAAAAAGTTTTTTACAGCGCTTGAGATTAAAAGCCTGCATCTCTGATGGTTGGGTTACAAGTGCGTGTGGATGGGCGTACACCTGGAAAGGCACCATCAAGATTGAAAGGTATACAGTTCTAGAACACAGCTCCCTCACGTCCAAACAGGGTTAGCCCATTCCAAATAACATCCATAAATACCACATACTGCATCCAATTACACAATTACAACATCAGTAGAAGAAGGATCCGGGTACTGAAATGGCCAGCCTGCAGTCCAGATCTTTCACCCATAGAAAAAAGGAGCACATAAAGAGGAAGATGCGACAAAGAAGACCTAAGACAGTTGAGCAACTAGAACTGTATTAGACGAGAATGGGACAACATTCCTATTCCTAAACTTGAGCAACTTGTCTCCTCAGTCCCCAGACGTTTGCAGACTGTTTAAAAAAGAAGAGGGGATGCCACACAGTGGTAAACATGGCCTTGTCCCAACTTTTTTGAGATGTGTGATGCCATGAAATTTAAAATCAACTTATTTTTCCCTTAAAATTATACATTTTCTCAGTTTAAACATTTGATATGTCATCTATGTTGTACTTCTGAATAAAATATTGACATTTGAAACTTGCACATCATTGCATTCTGTTTTTATTCACAATTTGTACAGTGTCCCAACTTTTTTGGAATCGGGTTTGTAAAATGACGAGATTTAACACTCAATTTTCAGTAACATTTTCAGGCATTTCATTATTGAATTTTGTGATGGCATCATCCATCTCAGTTCAGTTTAAATAGTATCTGTGCAATCAAGTCGATGATATTGCTGGACATAAAGTGTCCCCAACTAAGCAAGCCAGAGGCGAAAGCGGCAATTAACTAAAACTCCATCGGTGACGGAATGGAGAAAAAACCTTGAGAGAAACCAGGCTCAGTCGGGGGGCCAGTTCCCCTCTGGCCAGGCGAGCCAGCAGTTTGTTCCAACTGCAGCAACGTCAGATTTTAAGGGCTCAACTGGTTCCAGTGGTCTTTTCCCAATGGCTGTCTAGGTGACAGGGTCCTCACTGGGGATCTGTCTCTGGGGCTCATCTAGGTGTCCTAGACTCCGCTGATGTTCAGGGCTGTAGGGGCTGTAGAGGTTGTCTCGAGGTGCTGATCCATCAACTGATCTAGATACGGACTGCATCTGTTGACTGCAGTGACCATCTGGGCTGGATAATTACTATTATTATTATAAACTTTATTTTACCAGAAAAAAAGCACATTGAGATTAAAAATCTATTTTACAAGAGCGTCCTGGCCAAGATTAACAGTTACACAGCTCATGTGGGTTTAACAAATAACATCCATAAATTACCACATACACACACAAACAAGCATATAATAGGATAAACCGGCTAAGGACTGGATCGGGTGGCTATGGTGACCTCGGAATAAGAAAGAAACAGACTAATATTAACATAGATGTCAATGCTTCAAACGCTCCACCATCATCCCCATCCCAAAGAAACCTGGTCTGGTGCGGTCTTAACACTTATTTATCTAACACACATACTTAGTCTACACTTCAATTGCACATAATATACCTGTACATACAACACTGTCAATTGTTATATAACTGTACATGCAATTGTCAATTTGTATATTGTTATTCATTGTTTACTAGTTCTTTTAATTCTTCTTTTTATTATCTGTTTTTGTTCTGTTGCTGTCATTCTGTTGCACTGCGGTAGCTTCTGTCACGGAAACAAATTCATCGTATGTGTAAACATACCTGGCAATAAAGCTCATTCTGATTCTGAAATAATATATATATATATTATTTTTTTTTTTTTGCGAGTCGGCTGACTCACCCTTATTATCAGCATCACCCTGTCCCTTAATCGGCACCCTTCACCAGGCTCCTGACGGGAGTGGGTGTGTGAGAGAGAGAGGAGGGGCGCTGAAAAAGCCATGGCTAGCGGCGTGTGATGAGTCGCACCTGAACCGAATAGAGCCTCATCACTTCCGTGCCGCCAGAGACGTCAGCCGAAACTGCACATGTGATACAGCCGTCGGACCAGGATGCCGGGCCGACCAGCCCCGTCGAGCGCCATGGGCCATGAGGTAGACAAAGCTGCTGGAGAAGCCACCGCCCCTCACACCCCAGACCTCAGAGGGGAGCATGTGTGGGCGCCGGACTCCGTCCCTTACCTGGACCCTTCCTTACACTGCCCTTCATTCACACACCCCGCAGCACGACGAGGACACCAGATCCCCTGTTTATTTAGGATATTATTTTTCCCTTTGGACACTTTATTTTTGTTATTTCGGTTTAATAAAAGCCTCTCTGAGGCCTGATGCCACACCCACTGTGTCTGTACTTTGCTCTTCCCGCCACTATATATATAATATTTATTTTTTATGAGTTTTCTAGCCAAAGAAAATATATAATTATATAATTATAATTATATAATATTTAGGTAGACATTTAGAATTGTTGTAAATTATTTATAAGTATTGTAAAAGTCATATTACTCACAAAAAAGACTATCAATCAGACAACTTTAGGTGGAATGTAGAAGGTCATGTTTTGATAATTTAGAGGCCTTAGACATGTATGTATCAAATTGTATCCAATGTTTACAGGGTTCAATTTGGTCCGTTTCTCATATTAAGTCTAATACACAACTTACAAAATGCTTATTTGGCATTTTTGACATGGAAAAGAGATGCATCAAATTATTATTTTGTATATGGAAAAATATATATATAAACAGCATACAAATTTTGAACAGCAAGATGGTGTATATGGTAAATAATGGCAGATTTGTTTATTTTTATTTGGGGTGAATTAATCGTTTAAGCAATTATCCCATTTAGTGTAATGAGGATTTGGAGAAATGAATGGTGTTCTCCCTTTCAACCTTGCATTTCCACTTAGAATGATTAGACAAACACATCTGTTTTGCTGCGGCTTGTAGCTTGCTCTAGGTAAACACAGCAGTGTCATCGACAACATGAAACCTTGTTTGCAAACTACCTCAGTGAATAACCTCATGGTACGATGAGAAGGAAGTTCCTTTTCTAGTCGTCGACTCTTTCTCTTCCCCCGCTGTTCTGCATTGCTCCTTCCCCCTGTCTTTTAGATTTCATAAAAGATTGTTTTGCTTCAGTTTGTTCTGTGTCTATTATGATTTGAGTTGCTTTTGTTGTTGAATTGAAGCTGTCTTGCAAACAACATGATCTGGTTTTCTCAAATGTATCTCGGTTTAGTTGAGTTTAACCTTTACCTTTCATGGTGTGGCTGGGCAGCAGGGCACAGAAGAATAGGACACAAACAATGTGTCATGTAATGAGAATGGATGGATGGATGGATAGATAGATAGATAGATAGATAGATAGATAGATAGATAGATAGATAGATAGATAGATAGATAGATAGATAGATAGATAGATAGATAGATAGATAGATAGAATCTCTAACACTAGCATTCTCTATTCTTTTTTATATTCTACGTACTTGATTTCTTCTTATTTATTATAAAAAATAACAATACTAACTTGACATTCTAATTCTAGTATTCTCTATTTTATTTATATTCTATACACTTTCATATCTGAATAAATCACTGGCTGAGTGAATAATTAAATTACTTACTCATAAGAGAGTCATTCTAATTGAATCAGCATAAGTATTATCAGTATTATTATTATTTTTTTATAAAAACATTTACAAAGTAGAGTCAATAAAATCTGTCTGGAATGTGCAAAAACAGGCAAGTGAAAAAAAGCACACTTCAGTTAGTTTGCGTTCTTATTTAAAATGCATTAATTAATTATGAAATCAGAGTACATATTTATTAAATAATGCATTCCCTCAAAGCTAATTTCATAATATGGATGTATTCCATTTACAGGTCATAATTACTTAATTAATCAAAGCATGTTCTATGTATCCTTGACATTATATTAAATGCCCATTTTTTAACATGCATGAACAAAACTGCTCTAATGTAGAACGTTGAGTTCCTGATTAATGCATTTAATAGTATAATATATAAGCACATCCAAAGGACTCCCCTTGGTCACATCAAAGATTATAATATTTGTAATACAGTATTTTGTGATTAAAACAATGTAGTACTAATATGGAACTAATATAATACAAAACTAATAAGACACCATGAGCTTTCATCTTACAAGATGACTGTGAATTGTCATCATCAGATTGTTAAAAAAAAGGTTTGGTGTACCTCCAAAGCTCCATTCTCTTGGTATGCCAGGGGGATATACTAATACGGGAGCTCCTTTAAGTCTGTGGCACTGAAAGGCATTTCCAGGAGCTACTCCGCCTCTTTTCTAAAGGGTGACAGTGTATTTCCAGCAGCATTTAGGACAGTGTGACAGGATTAAAGGACATGGAGGGCTAATGGTTTTCTCCACCTACCTAATGCACACTGGCCTGAAGAACAGTCACACAGCAAGAAATCATGAAAGCAGAACCTAAGACACAAGTGACATTTCATACATTTAAACAAAAACAGTAGTAACTGGCTGCAGGCAATTAAAGCATTTCACATGTGATGTCTTAGTTCTAGTTGAAACAAGTTGTGCAGCTCTTGCTGACTCCAGGGTAAATATAACATTGTTCTTATATGTTCGTAGAGTGTGTCTCTTGAAGGTTCGCCTCAAGCAAGGCTTTCAGCCAACTATTTTTAGATTGTTCAATAAGTTAAGAATCAAACAGACTCAAGATTATGCAGATATCTAATCAAGAAAGTGACACCTTGAGGAGAAAATTGAATATATAATATTTTTATCATTGTCACAAAGAGAAGACAGTAGCATTTAATTTTGCTCTGAAATATATTAATTGGTGCTTTGTATTCAGCAGGCTCATTTTGTCTGCTCAAAATTAACACTTATTTAGAGATGCTGGTATAAGAACATAATTAATGTTGCAGCATGATGCTTACAAAAATTATTAAACAATAACAGTTATTGTGTTGTGTGGTGCTTGTTAAGGCAACGATCATTACTATTGTTCATGCTATGAATTAGGGATTTGAACAAGGCGCTGACTGACTAAACATCAACATAAAACTTATCACACACTGTTTATGCTACATACAGAAACCTTCACCATGCATGTAGAACATTTTTATGGTGATGATCTTTGACTTAAGCCAATAAGCAACAATTTACAGCACACATTAACTATAAAGTGCAAAAAATGAGCAACAATTTAAAGGGTTACTCCACCCCAAAAATGAAAATGGTGTCATTAATCACTTACCCCCATGCCGTTCCAAACCCGTAAAAGCTTGGTTCGTCTTCAGAACACAATTTAAGATATTTTGGATGAAAACCGGGAGGTTTGTGACTGTCCCATTGACTGCCAAGTAAATAACACTGTCAAGGCTCAGAAATGTATGAAAAGCATTGTCAAAATAGTCAATCTGCCATCAGTGGTTCAATATGACTGTTATGAAGCGACAAGAAAACATTTTGTTTGTATGCAAAGAAAATAAAAATAACTTTATTTAACAATTTGTCTCCTCTGCGTCAGCGTAGCGCCATTTTGGAGAGTATCCACTGAGCGCAAATGGCGTACGTTGTTCTGTGTCAGCCACGCCACAAGGGGTATGGAGTGTAGTGAAGTAAAAGTTAAAGTTGCTCAAAATAAAACTACTCCAGTAAAGTACAGATACTTGACAAATGTACTCAAATGTACTTCAAACTACTTCCTTACTGACCACCACTGATTATTGGAAAAGTCCAATAATATACAAATTGTCACTGTCAGACATATAGTTTGTCTGTCAAAAACCTGCTTTTTTATTTTAACTCCTTGTACACCAGTTTTCCGATCTTTACCAAGATCACATCAAATGATCTTGTACAAATCATCAGACCATAGTGACAAAAAATAAATAAAACATTCTAAAATTTGCTACATATAACTCATCGCCAAATGCACACATTGTGTTTATTGCAATATCTCGAGCACACTACTGACTATTGCATTGACACCTGATATGTCTAATCACAGCCATGCTGTGATGCTACCTCCATGCTTGTTTAGCTCCTGATTTTACACCTGGTGTGCTTGGGCAGCTAATTGCCGCTTGCAGCTGTGTTTATCATTTAGTTTAGACATTTGCCTTATCACTGAAACTAGAAAGGCACTCATTTATCTGAAGACAACCTCCAGATCATATCTTGACATAATTTAATTTACTTACCTAAATTAAAATTTAATTTGACCTCCAACTCAGTTGATCAAAAGACACAATGTTTGATTGCCACCGTATTTAATGTAATGGGAGTGCTGTAAACACAACTTACCAATCCTGTAATAATATTAATTGGTTTGTGGTCATCCTCTTTTTAATGCAAAACAGCATCATTAAAAAGGTAGTTTTATGCTAACACCCAAACTGTGCATTCAGTCTCAAATCTCAATATTATGTTGGGCTGACTGTCAAGTTCTGTATACTACAACATAGAGGGTTTAAGAGGCTTTAAAAGTCATTGATTATTCATAAAGATAAAATATGTAGGTGTATCTCTTACATACATCCAAATTATCCAATATAAAACACCACTAGGCTACTAGCAATTTTTTTTTTTTTTTCAAGATGATGCCCTTGTTACAATGTCCCCATGTGACAACTAACCCCAGTCTCCTTTATGCATTGCTATCATTTTGGAGGACATGGAGAAGACATCTATCACATCCAAAATGATTTAACGATCACAGCAGCCTGTGCATTCCCCTGAACGCACGTTTGGCCTAATGTCACTCAATAGTCTGCCACAAAAGGGCATGTTTGCAGCCGGGATCTCTGGAGAGAGAACCGCTCATTTTCCAGCACAATGGCCCTGCTTTCAGCCCCTGAAATTTGGATTCTTATCTCTGCGTTGGCCCAATGAGAGCACAACAGGATCATTTAATTGGGGAGTTTAATTAAATGTCTGGGTCAATTGCATCATGAGCTGAATACTGACCGAAGGCCAGAGGAGACTAATAAATGCCAATTTACCTCATATGTCCTGTCTTTAGGTGTTACTCCCTTCCTCCAGGGGCAGAGAGATGCTTTGAATGCCTCCTAAACAAGGATTAACGGATTTTGACCCGGAGGCATTGAGCTGGCGAGCCAAATTCTCACTGATGAGTTTGTCAAGGAGTTAAAAATGGTGAGTAATATTATTTGGGACGAAGCATCAATTAATATTTAGGTGTGAAAGCCGATTCCTGATGAGTTTTGGAATCCTATGAGGACGGAAGACATAAATAGAAAATGTTACATAACTTAACTACTTTAAATTCATGTGGAGTAGTTTCAAATATGTCACTTTTCTTCAAAGTGAATCATCAAATAGATTGCTTGAAACAGAATGAATGGGTCTTGGCCACTCGAGAGGCTAGAGTTCACCTGACTCTGGAGAGAGACCTTGGCCCCAAAATCCCTTTCTGAACACAGCTATCAACAGCACTCTGGCCAGGGCCTTTAGATCAATCCCTGTCTCTCACAGAATTCCACCGCTCATCCATGAGATGACTCTGGCTAGGAGCTCATATTTTATCTCCTCAAAGCTTGAGATTCATGCCATGTTCAAATGGAAAACTTGGATAATTGAATTGGAATATTGTGGTTAGAACTCCTTGCTTATGTTAAGAGCTCAATTCGATGTGCACAAAACCGGCGTTGACCTGGGTTCAAACCTTTCTGGCACTCCACCAAAATTAGATTTCATTCAGTATAAAAAAAAAAAGGTAAAAACCGCATGGTGCTTTCTTGCTCTATTTTTGTTAAACCGGAATATAAGAAGTGGTGCATATCTGTGAAATACAAATTCATTCATGTGTTTCTGAGTAGAAAAGAGAAGATGACAAAGTGGTTTTGGACAAAGTGGTACTGCGGTCGCCCCATTTAGACTCAGAGGTTGGCTAAGCCAACTGACTACTGGGAGATACTTAAGGCTAAATGAAACCAAGAATCACACAAAATGAGAGAAGCCCAACGTGCAAATATACTACTGGGAATTGTTCATGTCTGCAGGCGAAATTGTTTTGACTAAGGTTTTATGCGTAGTCCTTATTAGCCTGTCATAGATAGACAGAAAGACAAAAATGCAGAGTATAATGTAAGCAGAACACTATCTGTTAATTTGTGTGGCACTTCATTAGAAGCATTATTAAGTCAATGCTAAACAATCACTTATTGTGATTGGGTGGCATCACAAGTGTCATCCTGTTACATTAAACAGTGCCGTGGAAGATACCTGACACCCAATTTCTAACCTCTAGACCCAGAGAATTCTGAGAAATTAACTAGACGCGACTTAAGGGTTTGCACAGTCATTTCATCCCCATACTTTCAAAGCATGTGTATTTCAAAGACAGCAAAAACCCAATTTCATCAAGAATGTCAAGTATCCTGGCTAGCAAATAAAACTGATACATCACATATTGGTTATGCTGTTTTTTCAACAAGCTGGTTATCCTTTCTATCCTAAACAAATACTTTCTGTTCCGAATCACATTCGTCAAAAGCAAATTAATACAGAGCTGAGTAAATTCTTAAATTATTACATTTACTGATGTAATACGTTTTATTTAATCAATTTCACTGTGCACATTTGATGTAGACGTTCATATTTCTGTGCATCAAACGTGGGGGGTGGGGCTATATATAGTCTCAGGATAATCAATTTTTCATGGTATCTTCTTCAGATTTGAAATATAAACTCATGAGACATGTGACTTTTAACCCATTACATTTCTGGTTTGCTCCATGACTTGTTTCATGTATTTTTATATGGAATACATTTTTTGTAATTATTATTCAGTGTGGTACACTTTTTTTCAAGGCACTTCAGTCTCTATAACTTTTTATCTGTTTGAGCATTATCAACTCTGGATGATGGATAGTAAAGCCCAAAGGGTCTTTCCAAAAACAGCAACATTCTGTGTATGTAGCACACTGAAGTCAGCAACTGTTATAATTTTAAGTCAGGTAGGTCTTTTTCAACTGTGAGTCCAAAAATGGGGAGTGCTGGCTAACAGGTTAAAAATGTATTCACCCTTATTTTGAAAAGATAAAAAGCCTTAAAATACAGCAGAAAATGTAAGTTGTCATGCTCAAAACTGTCTGATAATTTAGCTTAAAGAATTAATTGAATTAAAGGATAGAACAGGAAAATAAAGCAGTACTTAAAGTAGACCTTGCCTGTAGTGTCCCTTTTCTCTGTTTGATTTATAACTCAAGCATCCTTGCATGCACTAAACTGAATCATATATAACAAGGTGAGCTTAGGGGCCTCCTCCAATTCACATTATAAGTCTGTGCCATGTAGTTTTATGATATGCTGTAATTTTCTCCAGTAATAAATTAGTAGATGGCCAAGTCAACTAATGAACAAGCATTTATGAACAATGACTTCCAGTAGCTCCATTAGTCCAATTATATGGAGATCCACCTGCAAATTTGATTTAAATGCCAAACTGTCATAAATGACAGTCATTTCCATTAGCTGACAAGTATATACATACTCAAAGGCATATGGTTTGTCTGAGATGTGGCACAGAATGTACGTCTGGATTTGAATCATCTCCCAGTGTTATTTCCCCCTCTCTCTGTGGACTTTTTTGTCCACGAAAAAAAAAAAAAAAATTGATGAAAATAACTTGGATTTACAAATATAGACCTTGTATTTCGAGAAGGAAATAACACTGCTTGCCAAAGAATAAGCTATTATATAACCAAAATGAAAGTTGTTGTTCACTGAAAATCTTCTCCTTCGGTGGGCTGCTGTGACTGCATTGATTCACTGAGTTGAACCAGGGGACCGGATCAATCTGATTTGTGAATTAATCATGTTTGTATGTTTGTGAAATAATGATTTATTCATGGATCAGACATTACTGACACTTACAAGTTAGCTGTCGTTTGACTTCAGAGTGGAAGTGGGCTTTAGAACAAAGCCTAACCATAATGTTTGGGGAATATCAGTGAATATCAGTGAAAACACTAAAAACACAGACTGAAACCCAGTAAATAGGCAACAAATTGGATGAGTGCAACAACAGAGAACATGAAAGGTCAACTGGACTAGCAATCAAGGACCCGGTGTACTAAAAACCTGACGATCAAAGGTACTTCTGGGAAGCAAGCTTTTCTTAATGACAAAACAAAGAGCTTCATGCAGGCACTTTCCTCTAGAGGTACATCAAAAAAAAAAATGAATATCAAGAAAAAGGTCAATATTTTTTGACACTAATTTCAGAAAGTGAAACCCATATATTATATAGATTCATTACACATAGATTTAAATATTTTAAGCATTTATTTCTTGAAATTTGGAATGATTATGGCTTACAGATAATGAAAACCCAGAATTCAGTGTCTCAGAAAATTAGAATATTATATAAGATCAATAAAAAAGGATATTTTAAACAGAAATGTCAGGCTTCTGAAAAGTATGTTCATATGTACTCAATACTTGGTTGGCCTCCTTTTGCATGAAGTACTGCATTAATGCAGCGTGGCATGAAGGCAATCAGCCTGTGGCATGCTCAGTAAATGGAAGCAGGTTTCTTTGATAGCGGACTTCAGGTCATCTGCATTGTTGGGTCTGGTGTCTCTCATATTCCTCTGACAATACCCCATATATTCTCTATGGGGTTCAGGTCAGGCGAGTTTGCTGGCCAATCAAGCACAATAACACCATGGTTATTGAACCAGCTTTTGGTACCTTTGGCAGTGTGGGCAGGTGCCAAGTTCTGCTGGAAAAGGAAATCAGCATCTCCATAAAGCTAGTCAGCAGAAGGAAGCATGAAGTGCTCTAAAATTTCCTGATGGCTGCGTTGACTGTGGACTTCAGAAAATACAGTGGACCAACACCGGTAGATGACATGGCAGCCCAAATCATCACTGACTGTGGAAACTTCACACTGGACTTCAAGCAACATGGATTCCGTGCCTCTCCATTCTTCCTCCAGACTCTGGGACCTTGATTTCCAAATGAAATGCAGCATTTACTTTCATTTGAAAAGAGGACTTTGGACCACTGAGCAACAGTCCAGTTATTTTCTCTTTAGCCCAGGTAAGATGCTTCTGATGTTGTCTCTGGTTCAGAAGTGGCTTGGTAGCCCTTTTCCTGAAGATGTCTGAGCGTGGGGACTCTTGATGCACTCACTTCAGCTTCAGTCCACTCCTTGAGAAGCAAGTTTTTGAATATCCCAATCCTGGTGCTTGTGCACCTTTTCCTATCCAATTTCTTCCTCCAATTTTGCATTTAATAATCAGCTGAAGAGCCAGACCTTGCTTGACAGTATTCTCTGAAACTGCTTGCGTTAATGTGGTCAAAGAACATCCGGAATTTATACTGTTGCTTGTGCACCTGGATTTTTCCATAGATTATTTTTTTTATCCTAGATTAATTTTGAAATTTCTAGATTAAATTAATTCCAGTCAACTTTGCATTTAATATGCTTTGCATACAGCACTCTGTGCATCACAAAATTCTCTTCCCGTCCCTCCCACGAAAAAACGAAAATCCCTTTCAGTATTCCCTCCCACTCCCGTTTGTTGTTGTTTTTTGGTTTTTTTGACCCAGTAAAAATATAGTCTCACAGCGTGACTTACCCTCGTTTTTTGTTATTATTTGTGCCATCTTATTATGAAGGATTAAATTTCATGTAAATCATCCATTAATTTTTTTTTTTGACATTTCATTGTCTTCTGTATTTTTAGATATATTGGAGTTTCTCGCTCCACTGCTAAGTTTCTTAAAAGCAGTCTTGCACACAAATAAACCCGTTAATGTGGTTTCAAAGAACAAGAGATGAACGCACCGGACCCAGAACCGCTTCCACACAAACACTTATACTGTTAACATCATATTAGATGATGCTACTACATACATCTTTCAGTCATTTGTATTGAAACTGAAATGTAAATATTCTCGAAACTCGTTCTCGCCCATTTTGAGATACTGGATTTTTGACTTAGACCAGAGCTCCCAACCCAACATGAGCGATATTTTTTTTATGTAAGCTCTAAACATAACGGCCCACACAAACTTTCAAAATAAACAAAATTAAAACAAAAAACTTTGAAATGTTTTACTTTACATGTAATGAATCTAAAATATATGAAAATTTCACTTTTTAAATAAGTTACAAGAAAATATCAACTTTTTCATGATATTCAATTTTTTTGAGATGTACCTGGATATGCCTCACACGCATGTATGCACATCCTCCAGCTCTATCACAGGCACTTAGCTTCATTGACCATGATAATATTACCGTGTAAAATACTTTCTGTAGTCCAGTCATTTGTTTTGAAAATGGAAACTGTTTCTATGTATCAGCACTGAAGAATAAAACCAATGATTTTGAAAGAGGAGATGAAACCAAAGGAAAACTTCTGCCTGATGTAGATATGTTGCAGTGACGCCAATCAATAATTCCTGATAACCTTGTACATTGCAGCAGGAATCGGGAGGATGGCGGACCTCAGATGGCTGCCTTTGAAGCTAGATTAGAAATATATATATATTTTTTGACATTCATATAAAATCCTTTCAAAGCCCCCACCAACCCTCCATTACTTTCAAAAGCAGAAGACACTCGCAATTGAATATGGAACAGAATGTTTTTCTCTTGGTTTTTAAAGCAGAACAATTGTCCCTTCCAGCTATGTTTGTACTAAAATTAGTGATATGGAAGACAGCAAACAAGTTGGGTAGGAAGGAAAGAACAGCCATGCATTATGCATAAAAGTTCCTTTGCAGTGACTAATGGTGCCCCCTGTGACTCACAAGACACCAGGAGGAGATTCGCGGAAAACTTTATCAACAAGTGACAGGAATGCACAGATTGCAGGTTGTAAATGGGGTATTTATAGGTCCAATCCCCCTTAGAAAGAAAACAATTAAATATAAGATCATCATGACTCAATCAGTCAAATCAAACAAATCACGAAACACGTTTGATATTATGGAAATGCTGCCCAAACGTGGTTCATGAGTTGTTTGATTTGACTAAATTAGTCATCATGATCTCTGCTGTTTTGGTGGCATTTGTTGGTGTAGATGAGATAAATGAAGAACAATGAGAGTGTTGCACTCCTTATTATAATGCACACGATTATGCAAATTGTAGGTTTAAAAAAACAAAATAAACGTTTTCCCAGAAAATAAATCTGATAGCCAAATATTTTCATTCACGGACCTTCATCATACTAGTTTGTTATAGTTCATATATAATTTGATTATAGTTTATGTGTAATTATGTGTAATTTCTTAAAGTTTTTTTTTGTTAATTATCAAAATGTTGGTTAATGTCGTTGTAATGCAATTGTTTAATGAAGCTATTGTTTCAGCTTCGGGAATTATTTATTAAAGATTAAATATTGCTTCGATTAGAGCAATATTAATCTTTAACTTAATTTATACTTTAGTAAGTGTGCGTCCACCGATCACTAACATCAGTATAATTTATTAATCTCGCTTCTCTTGCCTCGTGGCCACGGTAACAATAAAACGAGATTAATAATCTCTCATCGAGCAAGGTACCGTTATCTTTGATGGCAATAAGGATACATACTTGAAAGATCACATTCCAGAGACAATTCTTTATAAAACGGTATAAGGTTTATTTGTTATACTGCTATTCTAACATAAAGGGATTAACTAATCACACACAAACATACATACATGGGTTTTGAGGTAAACTCAGAAAGTTAAAATTAGCCCTCTTAGCTGTTTTAACTCTTAAACCAACCAGGAAAGATCACGACGAATGCCTAGGCTTCGTTACTGCATTCAGATCAATTTACCAGTTCAGTTAGAAATAGAGATTCTGTTTCTGATACTTGCTTTTATGGTGGTTAAGCAGGCTGGATCTTGGTGTCGTTTCCCGCGTGAGTTCAACGTGCTGCTCGGTCCTTTGTCTCGGATGCCACGTGGGTTAGTTCGTGTTTCTCCGGTGGCTCTCGTTTGGAAACACGTGGTATCTCTGGAAACTGCTGAGTGACGTCACGGGGAAAGCTCTTCTCTCATCTGCGGGTGTCTGGTTCTGCGTTGAGATGGAAAGTGTGTTACGCTGCTGGTTCTGCGATGTTTACAGAGTCTTTGGATTGATCTTCTCAGCCGGTGTCGAGGCGAGAGTCCAGCGGGGTCGCGTTGGAGAGCAAAGCAGGAAAACCAAGAGCGCAGGAAACCAAGAGAAGGAACAAGAGGACGAGAGACGCAGACGCGCCTCCTTTTAAACTGTCCGATCTTGGACCCGCCCACAGGCGGTTGGTCGAATCAGAATGTCCGTATGGGGCGGAGCCCCACCCATGGGGCATACCATTGTTACCCTTATGTAACGAAAAATAAACTTTTACCCATAAAACTCACGGTTTACCCTTTATAATATCCCCCTTCGTTATCATACATATAATTTTGTAGTTTGTTAAACATATTTGGCCCACACACACACCCACATATTACACACTTAAGGCACGAATAAACACCATCCCACATTTCTTGTAATTAATTCACCCAAGCATAAAGAAAAAGAGTACAACATTAATATCCATATATTCTTGTGTAATAGTTGTAATAGTCGTGAGTAACATAAATGTCCGGGATCCTCTATATAGATCGCGTTCCTTTGTCTGTCTGATGAAACAGGGCGCAGTTTTGTGCTAGGTGAGGGGGGATGGTGCTTTATATGCAGACAACGTATCGCCTTGATGAGTTTGACGTAGGTCAAGTGACCATTACTTTCTCAGTGAAATGAAATAATTAATTGTCTGTTTTTTTTATTCTCTGCGTGTGTGTCTTCGTGCTGACCTGGCACTACAGTCGTAGTAACTTTGTAATAACAATGTAATAAAAAAAAGAAGGACAAAAAATTGATATAAAGTGTATAAATGTATAAAGTGGTCACACTTTAATTTAGGTCCAATTCTTGATATTAAGAAACCATTGTTAACTACGAAGTTTGCCTCAATGAACTCCCAATTTGCTGCTTATTAATAGTTAGTAAGATAGTTATTAAGTTTATGTATTATGATGTAGAATATGGTTACACAAAATATGGGTTTTATTAGAACTAATAAACAGCCAATATGGCAATAATAGGCATGCTAACAAGCAACTATTTAATAGTGAGAATTGGTCTCTATAAAAGTGTTACCTATAAAGTACAAAATATGTGCCCCTATCTTATGCCAATATGTAATATGTATATATAACAAGCAACATAAAATATGCTAACAGATAACAAGTGTTGTAATTAGATATATATATATATATATATACTTTTATATATATAATAACATATTCAGATTTGAGTTCAGCAATAGACAAATTCTTATGTTTAATGTGTTCTGACAACGGTGCTCCAAATTGATCCTTCTCAGTTTCAGTAATATTTTATGTAAATTAATAATTGAAAATAGACAAGGCAGCTGGTGTGCATTTATATAAATAAATGCAGGAGGAAGGTACAGTTGCTAACAGGTAAAAGCTAGAGTGCTCTTTCCATTTTAATGTGCTTTATGGTTTTATGGTCTCATAATTTGAATAATTATGACAGTCACAGTATGTTTTCTCCCGGCATTATATTCAGCAGATAGCTAAACTGATGTAACAATGCCATTAACATGTTAAAACAATGTAATAGACTACTTAATTTAGTTTAGGGCAACACGCATACAAAATGGAACAAAACAATAGCACACTCAATCCTTTATGAATGATTACAGGGAGAACAATGATAGTACTGTATGTAAATTAAAATGAAAAAAAAAAAACATAATGCATATATATATATAATATATATATATATATACACACATATATATACTCACAAAATATTGTGACTTATACAAATAATAATATATCAATATAATATCTCAATGACACTAAAATAAGACTGCACGAGGGCTGATTATGACAAGACATAGCTACCTGTTGAAACTGCAATGCTTTGTTGTAAGCATAAACTAGGCAAGTGACAGTAGGTCTTATAAAGACAAAGAAAACCTCACAGGCACATTTGTGATTTTTGACTTTCCTTTATCCAGTAGATCTTCAACTTTGCCGGAAAGCAATCAGATTTGGTCCCTAGGTATGATGGGTATTTACCAATGCACGCCTCCATTCACCAGCCATCCAATTGTTAATTGAATTGATCGGCCTGTAAATCCGTGGAGACCTCTCACTTATTGGACTAATTAGTCTTGTATTGAACTCTGAATTAACAGGGCATCATCCCTCAAAATTGCTCCTTCTGCATGTAGCTCGACTGCGGTTTCAGAATGCGTCAGAGTCAGAATTAGGCTAAACTGTGGCATTTGCTCAGATTTGCTCTCTTGTTCACGCTGCACATCAGCGAAAATAGAAACGATTTTAGCGGAAAGGTCAATAACACCCTGTGGATGGGAGCTGTTCTAATTCTTTAGTTCTGGTGCCCACGAGGTGATGGTTATGTTATATCGTACACGTCTTTGAGTTCTGAGAGGAGAGATTTTGAGTGAGTGAGTTTGAATGAGCTGCAGAGCCATGACAGTCGAATGGGAGATCTCAGCAGACGGTCATATCGCCCGTAATTGCAGGGTGCTAATGAGAGTGTAACTTAATGACCCACGTAATGGCTCAAAATATCATGTCTGCGATCATCCGCTGATTTGAACTGTTCTAATCGTTTCGCTGAGGAAAAGATACTACTTTCCACTAGGTTGTGGTGGCATATGATTAACGTCACGGTTCAGTAAACACTCACATTACACCGAATCTCAACGAGCCAACATAAGCGGGACAACTGCACATCTGCAGCTGTTGGGATTTTTGTTTTAATGAGCCAGTGAAACGACAGCATTGGTTGAAACCTGTCAGAGTTCCTTGTGTGGTTTCTTCACTTCAGTAATGTGTCAAATTAAATTAAATGTGCTACATTTTTATGTAGTAAATGGAATACGAGTGTGTCTTTAGATACTTTTTTGTCCCAGGGGTTGATTTTTTTCCCCTCATATGCTCTTGAAAAATAAGGTTCCAAAAATGTTTTTCCATAGAGATGCAACGGAAGAGTATGTAGGGATCCCTGATGAATATTTAATTTTACAAATAACCATTTGTACCCTTAGTGTGAAGATTGTAATAATCTAAATAACTTTTTTATTAATATTTAATGACATAAATAATTTATTAATTTATTTTTCTCCACTAACTTTTTGTGCAGTGGAAAAGTTCCATTTAGGTTACAGGTTTGTTGTATTTGTGTACGCATGGTCACATTTTTTATTATCTTGACATCATCAATCACTTTACATTTATTATACTATTAAAATACTTTTTAAACATACATTTTACTGCTTTATTTGTCCCAGAGCAGACATGTAAATATGAAAATCCACTTTTAAACTATGTATTAGTGATTATAATAAAATTATCAAACACATTATTATGACTAACTCCCTGTGAGCCCATAATCCAAAGAGTTTGGAAAAAAGGGATGAACGGGATAAAAAAACAACATTTCAATGTTGATCATATGATCACTTTTTACACTAATTACAGTTTTCAATAATGTAAAATTATGCTATAATTATGCATACAATGACAAAGGATTAAGCCATTTTATTCCAGAAATATCTTTTCAACATCCAAATGCTTAGTGAAATGAGTGGTGGAAATTATTTTTTGTTTATGATGGTTAAAACAAATTTTGCATGTACTTCCACTGTAAAAAAAAAATACACCTTTTAATTATTTTATTTTATTTATATTGCAAAATATTGCAAGGACCACATTTTCATTGCTGAGGAAAGACATTAATGTTTGATTTACATATTATTTTTATTTTGTTTCCCCACTGATGAAAGCTCATACCTCAGACTGTAGAGAAAGCTCTATTTCACCCTCCCTCCTACTGTATCTCTCAGTGGACCCAGATCCTTACGGAGATCTTTTTCTGTTGTTAGGCTCTGAACAAAGAATCAGTTGCTGTATAACGGCAATTAATTTTGCTATGGTAATGTGAGCAGCACCTGTGCACATGAGGAATTAGACAACAAAATATTGCAAAAGTGCAGCCAATTAAGACCCGCTCCCATTATTTCTTTGAACTTAGCAGGTGAAACAAAGATCCGTTTCATTAAGCAAAAAGCCTCAGTTTAGGAGTGCCATAAATAAGTGTTCATTGGTTTTAAAGGTAACAATAGTTAATTCAAGCTTGGATCAAAGTCTGCGAATGCATTATTTGAAGAGCCGAAAGGGACAGCAGGGGTTGTTGACAACATCTCATTGCTGCTGATTTGTCATTTTAATGCAAGACACGTGTTTAGCCCTGCGGGCCTTCAGAAGGAAATGACCCATGCGGGATGGAGTTCCTGCTGCACATCTGCATTTCCTGCAAATTGTTTCTAAAGATGGGCCACCTGAGCCCTTGTGAGCATCCACTTTACATCCTGTGGTCATGCTGAGGTGAGGACGCTGACCTCCATTCTGCTGCTGAACAGGTGCTGGTTAAAAATTTGTTAAGGATGTTCTGAGTGAGCCGTGAGGTTCAGACTGCGAGCTATCAGGGAGCTTCAAAGGAAGCTGCTCACATGTTCACCGAAGTTCAATTGAATGATGGTTGAGCTGCAGCCTCATGAATTGCAAAAGCAAAGCAAGTACAAAACCCCCTCAGAATCTTCTGAATCTCTGCTTTGAATTCACTTGGAGAAACATCTCACGATCCCATTTCACCTTGAGAATAATCAGTCTTGCTGTGCGCTGACACTGTGATTCGTTTACCATAGTTTTAAAGGCTTTTAATGCCAATTGTTTTTAATTAATGTTGCAAGTCAGTTCAGCCCACTGTAATATTTCAAGCACCAGAAATATTACCCTCTATTGCTGATGAATTATCTCTTTCATAATGCAATCTGAGGATTTTCCCTCCTCTAGGTCATAGAAATGCATGCTATGCTTTGACCAAAAGAAGTGATTTGGACCGAGCAAGCAAAACTGTTTTTATATTACAGTTTATATGTACGTGTTCTAAATTGCTGGGTTTGTTTTTTGTTTCTTTAAAGCCGCTCTTTGATGTGTAAATATACCTCTGACAAGGGTTAAATATGATTTGAGAACAAATAAATGTGGATACAATCTAAAAAAAATCATAATTTTTTAACAATCATAATTCAGACTCTATCTATATATTTATTCTTTAAATAAATGGTGTTATTTTATTAATTTATTTTTATAATTTTTTTAGCAAATAATACAAAAAAGAAACAAATATATAACTCAGTGTCCATATAGATATGAAGCATCACAACCGTGATAATACGCTGAGCATAATCATTAAATCAACATACTGAGCAGCAGATCAGCATATCAGAATGATTTCTGAAGGATCCTAGAGTTATGATTCTGAAAGTTCAGCTTTACATCACAGGAATGCATTACACTTAAAATATATTCAAATATTAAGTTATTTAAAATTGTAATAATATTGCACAGTATTACTGTGTTATTGTGTTTTTGATGGAATAAATGCAACCTTGGTGAACACTGAGACTTGTTTAACAAAAAAGACCCCAAACTTTTGAATGTATGTTTGCAGTATATACACATCTTTCTATCTATACACAATTTTACTCCACTTTGCGTTGTGCCTAAGAGCACCCATTAACTGTGGTAAAAGCACTATAAAACACAGCCTTGTAGCTTATTGTTTTATTGTTTTGCTTCTATTTTCTTCTTTCCTTTGTGTCTCACTACATTGTTTTCTGTAGGGATGATTTTGTGTGATTGGGGTTGGGGCAAACTCAATTCATATTTTATTCCCTAGCATTATCAGTAGCCGTTACAGTATTTTGAGGTTTTGAAAGTGGAGGTTTCTTGTCATAATTCATAACATCATGGAGAGTTAAGGCTGCGTCTTAAAAGGTCGAGAATTATTGCGCACCGATCATCGCTAGTAAGCTTCTCTGCCTTCTTTTATGGTGTATAAAAGGCTTTTCATTCCACCCGAACCCCAAAGGAAGAGTCCCCTCATACACTGTGAGAAACTCTGCGCACTTAAATAGAGGGGCCAAAAATACCGTTGAGGCCCTATGTTTAATTGCTTGGTATTATTACAATATGTCTATCCTCTCCGGGTGCTGGTCTCCCTCAACCCTCTTGGCAGGCAGCACACGGCTTAATTGAATTCCAGAAAAAGGCAAGCCCTCCTCCCTGTCCTGGGGAAACCAAAATGGAGCTCTCTCTTTGGTCTATAGCAACAGGGAGCTGTCCTTGGTTCTGAAAAGCTGGCTGTGTGTCAAAGCCGTGCGGCATGCAGTTTTTCTCTGCCTAATAATGGATCTCATAGCGGTGGGAAGTTCCTAATTTGACATTTCCACAATTCACTGCCCAGACCGTTGGCAGTTAGCTCGGTTTGAAAGTGTGAAATGCAACTATTGTTAGTAAATGCTGAGAACAACAGCTGTCTGGAGCGTTTTGTGTCAATAGCTTTTAAAATAACAATCACGGTTTGCGCCTTGATTAGTTCTTGTTTTACTTAGCTGGGTTAATTAGAAGGCATCGGTAATGAATAATCTGTCAGAGGATTTGTTTTGAACAGCTAAATTATAATAACCTTTAAGGTCATCCTCTGAGCACCATTTGTAAATCTGTGGATTTATCAGGATTACCGGCTGGGTTCAGTTTCTCAGAAGAGACTTTGCAAGCTATTTCACCGTGTAAAAAGGATATAGGTTGTAGAATCGCCTATAAATTAGTGGAGACTTGGCCTTTCGATTCAGAATCAAATTTAATTGAATTAAATACTAATAAATGACTCATAAAAGCCACTTGTAATGTTTTACTGACATAATTAATGCTTGGATAGTTTCTAGTATTAGGCGCACAGAGGCCACTGCAAAGAAGTGATATTTATTCTTATTTAAGAAAAGAGCACAATGTAAATTTTAGCAATGACCCAATTTCTCTGTTCCATTCAAGGTGCTTTGACACCTCAGTAGCTGAAATGCATGCAAATGAATCCCTTAATACTCATTTATCACCATTTCTGAAACTTAACGAACCAGTCACCGTAGCAGTGTGGTTCTGAAAACTAATATGAATTCGGTGTCAGAAAATGGTGTTCCCTTTTCACCTTCACTAGGGGAAGGAAAATATTTATTGTTGGTAAAACAATATCACAGTCATATGCATGTACCACGTGATAAGTCAGACTGAAACACTAGACATTAAGCATCAGCTACAGCTGATAAACTTAAACATAGCACATAACATTCATGACAGATGTGGAAAAAAGCTGCATGAATGTACTGAAATAATATATAAATTACTTATGTTTCTAAAAAAAATATTAATAATATTAAGGAATAGTTCACCTAAAAATGTTTCTCCAAGATGTAGATGAGTTTGTTTCTTCAAAGGAACAGATTTGGATAAATTTAGCATTGCATCACTTGCTCACCAGTGGATATGAAATTGATGTTAATTAATGCTTACCTTTAAAGATCTATAATCTAAAATACAAAAGGTTTTAAGTGAGGTGAACCTATATGTAATTATATATTTTTTTGCCTCACCAGGATTTAGTGGAATCTTTGAAGAGTCATTTAATAGTAGGCATACAATTGAGTTTGATTCAAGCCTCTCGAAATACAAAAGCCTCAATCAAATTAAGAAATACAAATTCAGAGCTCAGCTTTATTTGTCAGCTTTATTTGTCACAATTATACAGAGTATAATGAGTGAAATTTTTCTCTGCATTTGACCATCCAATGCACACACACCTGGCACACAGCACCTGGAGCAGCCAACATTGGGCAGCCGACATTGCAGCGCCCGGGGAGCAGTTGGGGTTTCGGTGCCTTGCCAGAGCCGGGAGTCTCACCTGGGATTCGAACCCACAACCACCTTGGGTTACCTCCAAGTCAACCTATCCTAGGCCACGACTGAGGGTGTTTAGCTGTGTTTGGGACCCTCTGTGGTGCCAAAGGTTCTAATTAATGGTGATATATGAAGTGTTTTAGCACATAAATAATAGGTGTTGACATTCAAAGAGGAATATCTTTTAATGTCAGGCTCCAAATCTGTTCTGAGCAAATATTATTTTCTTGTAAAGCCTGTTGAAATTCTGAGCACATTCAAAATGTGTTCGGTTTTATCTCCTATTCACAAAACTCCAGCTAATTCTTTTGTAATTATGTATTTATGAAAAGTGCAATACACTGAAATATAAGAGAACCGTTTTAATTTAGATGGAATAAAAACGTAATTATTTACAGATAGTTAACATTAAAATAGCCTTTTTTACTTTTGATAAAGTATTTACTATTACAGATAAACTTTTGTTATTTAGTGTAAGACAAAAAATTAAATGGACTTTCATCTATTAGATTACAAAATGACTTTCAGACATTTTCTCAAAGTCACTGTCGCTTACAGAAATCCATTACAGGAAACAGACTCAAACAAAAAAACCTAACTGCTTCTATTAACTTTTCATGAATATATTTCTAAAACTTTCTTAAGAAGACACTCAAAAAGGGAAAACTAAATGGATTTAAAAAAATAATAATTACACAGTGATCTCAAACGATCAATTCTCTAGTATTACGAACACCTTTCCGAATATAATCTTTGTCTCTTTCATCTTCATGTGAATTAAAAGTATCAAAGCCTCCTTCCAAAACTCTGATTAAAGTGTGAGTCTTGTTCTAATTGAGAAATAGGAAATTCAATTTTAATATGAAAGGGTACACTAATAGGTGCTCTCGGATAGACAGATAGCTCCTTAATAATGCCCTCAAGCACAAAAATCAAATATGATAAGGTTATGCAAATAGATGTAAGAATGATTGAGATTTCACTCAATTAATAAGGCCCCGGGAGACATCTGCTCATGCATATGCACCCCAAGCAGAGGTTACGCCTTCTGTGATCCCAACTCTTGCGATCCGTTATCCTCAATTTAACTTTCCAATATTGTTTATGCATTAGGCCGTAAACGAGGCTCTCTGTTACTTTCGTCATCATGAGAGAAGAAACGGCAGCTCTTGACTCAACGCGACATCAAAACTTTCATGTAGCTCCTAGCTGTGTTTGCCTTGCTGAAGCTTTGGGGAATTTATTTTTATCAGGTAATAAATATATACCGTGGACAGGCAGCAAGAATTGCACTCCACTTTACCTCTTCAGCTCAACTGTCCAGGGACGCTGTGCTTGATATCTCTGCTCTCACCTCTATTGACTGAAGCCTGTCTAGCTGCTTTTTAGACTCACTTAAGAGTCACTACATGCGCACCACGGCTAGAGAAACTCTGATCAAAGTAAACACAGGAAATAGCTTTCAATATGACTTTTTAGATGGTGTTGAATGGGTTTATTGTCTTTCAAATGGATTGCAAAAAAAACAAAAAACAAATAAGACTGTTTGATGCAAAGTCAGGCCCGTAGCCAGCTATGAGGCCACTGAGGTTCGGATCTCGGTAGATTTTTCATGTTCAAAAATAAAATGTGTTCTCTGAATGATTAATTTATTGTTAAACTCCTAATATGAATGTCTGCATGACATGTATAATTCAGTTTAGACAGTTTACAAGAATGTTTAGCGTCCGTGATGAACATGACCACTGCAAGGAGTTGGCGGAGTTAACGAGGCTTGAGAGAGTAACTTGTGAGCAGTGTTGCCAGATCGGGTTGACGATTTTCAGCCCAAAAGCTCACCAAAACACGCCCACTTCATCAAAAACCAGCCAAACATTTTAACTGCCAAAATAACGTGATATAATTTTATTTCCATGTCAATCAAGATTGATAAGGACCATTTTTATTTCCTTAAAATAAAATAATGATGACAAAATAAAATAAAGATAAATCAATTTCACATGAATATGGATCAAAACAAGGCAAATGCATTAAAGGGAGTCAGAAAATATGCTTAAAATGTCCAGAAATCTTTTCAAAGTGGCAATCAAGAAATTAACCGATTACTTTAACCCTCGGAAAAACACATGCATCATTTTAAATTGTCCACAGTAAGAATAAGCTAATTTTTGTGCAAAAAGTGAACAATCAAGTGATCAGAAAACAATTTAAATTAGCTGGCATTTACTCTCATGCACACACTGGACGACAGCCAAATATGATACATACTGTATGATAATCTGACAGCAAAAAATAAAATAATAATAATAACAATTAACAACAATAATGCGCTTACCTTTATCTTGTGCTTTATCTTCAGACAGAACTACAGCACATATTTTACGGAGTACACATTTTATAACATAATGCAGAACTTTGCACAGTCAAAACTGTTCAAGTCCAGCAGCTGTCAATGCAAAGTATACCAAAGTAGAGCCTGGACGGTTTAAAAGATATTCTGATGCAGAACAGCATCGTATAGTCCCATATTCAGTTATGATTTTTATTAAATAACTAAACTGTTCTATTATTTCAGTTACAATTATATTTAGAAGTCTTCTATTAATCTCCCACCACGTGTAATCCACGTTGTGAGATTTGAGTTATTCTTAGATTTTTTTATTGTGTAAATTATATTTAAGCCACTTTGCCATCGCAATCACTTAAATAAAATGAATAAGTGAATATATTGCCGCACATTTAAATCTTGCCCTTTATAGCGCCAAAACCCCATCACTCATGAGTCATCACATCTCACCAATATAAAAGATGGTAAATTGATTGACAAGTCTCTATTAAACTGAACCAATAAGGGTTGTGTTAAGGAAAAATTAGTTGATGACTGCACTACACATTATTTTACTGTGATACTTTGAGCTCGAACATATTCAAACAACACGACTAAAGATAAAATTGAAGAAAAAAGCAGCTGATTTGTTAATTTGTTAAAAGCAGCCCAAATTTTGTCAACCCGCCCAATGCATTATTCTCCGGTCCAAGACGATAAAAAGAAGCCCAATTGGGTGTGAACCCGCCCAATCTGGCAACACTACTGTGAGGGCACAGCCATTATTACGTGTTGCCAGATCCTTAGATTATAAGCATTTTTGTACTTGTCTTGTTCACTTAATTTGACACTTTAAAAAGTTAATAAAGGAGGATGTTTCAGTTTATGGGAAGACATATCTTTATATTATCTTAATTGTAAAAGATTTTAAATAATTTCACTCTATTTTCTATATTTTTAGGTTTTTGTTTGTAAAAATAGCAATATTTGGCAACACCGATCATGGCACTTAAACTGACAGTAATCAAAAAAGCCCAGCCTGTCTGGTAATTGCATTCGGTAAGGCAAATGCAAAAAATATCATGATATTATCTTTCAGAAACGTTATCAATGCTGTCAAAAGCAGTAGTATTTAACACTAGTACACAGATCTGTAGAACAAGTAGGCTAGGTTACAGAATTAAATGAAATACACAAACACTAGCCATGAAGAAATCATGATTTAAAAAATGATCTCCCTCCAAAACAAACAATAATCTACATATCTGTCGCTTTTAAAGTGTTTATAGTGTATATAGTGATTTGTATTTGTAGGGGTTATTATAGCACAATTATTTAACACATCCCACTTTCTACATTTATTGCATCCAAACTAAGATGTAAAGTCATGAGTGACTGGTTTGGAGTGATCTAGAAAAGCAACTCTAAAAAATAGCATTCCTTGAGCAAAGTGCACAGGAGATTATCTCAAACTTAGTTACAAATGAATTATATATTTGTATAATAATATTTCTAAAGCTTTGAAAGCACCTGTGATCAGTGCTGGGTAGATTACTTACAAATGTATTACAGATTACATGATGGAAATTGTAGTTAGTAATGTGATCTAGGCAACTCGTTTTAGATAATGTAGTTTGTCTACTTTTTAGATTACATTTTATCTAACTAATTTTAAACGTAAAATGAACAACATAGATTTGTTTTGGGGTATATCAACATCATACAATTACATTAGAATTTGTTTGATTTAATGGTTTCCCAAACTGGGTTTAATGTAAGAACTGTAGTAGGTTTGTGAGTTGATTAAAAGAGCTACTGTAATAATTTAATAAATCATGAAAATGTAAAAAAAAAAAAAATTAAAAATAGTTGTCAATGTGAATGTGTTAAATTATTGAAATATTAACTTTCTCAGATATTTTAAGTCAATAGTTTATGTCAAAGATAAAAATGGCTGACTAAAATGTTCGGGAATCCCTTGATTACATAAACAAACATATAATATATTATATTTACAAGTGTTTAATTTTTTTTAATCTGATTACATAATTCGTATTACATGTATTCAGTCACTACCCATTACTGTCTGCGTTGCCATAAATGTGGTTTGAATAAGTTTTAATATTTCCTGATTTTCATTAATCTTTTCCAGTAATTATATTTTTCAGTATTTATTTTCTTTACTTTTTTAAAGTAATTAAACATTTAAAGCTGTATGGTTAGAATGTATGATTTCTTATTATCTTGTTCTTATTCAAATACTGTTTGTAAAAAAATTATGACTTGTCATCATTCTATTGTAACAAAAAATGAACAAGTCTGGCCTCTGATGAGTGGTGATAAAATTAGCCCGTTAACAGTAGACTACACACAGACTACAGGAATAGATGGGAATTTGCCAAATCAAGACATTGCTTGAATCATTTAGCTGCTGGAACAGGTGGTCTTCATACATACTTTAAAATATGAAATATTCACAGCTGCCAAAAAAAACCAAAGCACTTATCATTTAGTTTCCACCAACTGAAGTCTGCTGCTCATTAGTAATATCTCACACCATATGGTTTAATTTGGATGATTAATATTTCTGTCTGATTCCAGCATTGTTTCATGGAGAAAATGACAAGTTGGTGACTTTTTACAGTAACCAAGAGAGAGAGAGATAGAGATTTCTCACCACCTTCCCTCCATTCTAAAGTTAATAAAATGAAGGCATTCTTCTTACACTGACACAGACATGTATCACATTATTATTTTGGTCACATTTTAGTTTGGAATCCAATTTTCATTATTAACTAAATATTAAATATAATTTTGACTCAATAAACTCCAAATTACCACTTATTGATAGGCAATTTGGTAATCTGCAGGATAAGGCATTAATATGTGCTTTATAGAGAGAATTGCTCCCTAAACTAAAGTGTTACCATTATTTTAAACATGATGATGATTAACTCTTTTTTCATGCATATAATACAATAAATTTGTTCATATTCATGCTTTGTTGCTTTAACTGGATAGCTGATAAATACACTCAGCTACAAAGGATAAACATTAAATCATATATTATGAACTATTATTAGATAACTAAATTAACGAAAAAACGAAACATTTATTTAAACAAAATATTTAGGCTGAAAGCAATTAAATAAAACAAAGCATCAAACAATGCCATTTTTCAGGAATTAATAAAATAATATCAAAATGTTTTTAATTGATTATTGATTGATTTGTTGATTTTGATTGATTGGATGATTGAATTGATACACTAGACCATGATATTATAGATTGATTGATTTTGATTAATTGAATCAAAGGTTGAACCATACTGTTTATTGATAATATTATTTATATAATTGATTTGATTGATTGATTGATTGATTGAGACCATATTGATTGATTGGTTTGATTGGATTGATTGATTATTTATTGATTGGTTGATTGATCAAAGGTTTGAGACAATGATTGATGTGATTGATTGATTGATTGATTGATTGATTGATGATTGATTGATTGATTGATGATTGATTGATTGATAAGGTTTGAGACCATATGATTAGATTAGATAGATAGATAAGATTAGATTCGAGATCAAAGATGTTTGATAGATTGATAGATTTTTTATTGATTGATTTGATTGATTGATTGATTGATTGATTGATTGATTGATTGATTGATTTGATTGATTGATTGATGGTTGATTGATTGAATTGATTGATTGATTGCACAATTGATGAGTTTGAGACCATATTTATTGATTTATTGATCAAAGGTTTGAGACCATATTGATTGATTGATTGATTGATTGATTGATTGATTGATTGATTGATTGATTGATTGATCAAAGGTTTGAGACCATATTGATTGATTTATTGATCAAAGGTTTGAGACCATATTGATTGATTGATTTGATTTATTTATTGATTGGTTGATTGATCAAAGGTTTGAGACCATATTGATTGATTGATCAAAGGTTTGAGACCATATTGATTGATTGATTGATTAAAAGGTTTGAGACCATTGATTGATTGATGACGGACTGATTGATTGATTGACCATATTGATTGATGATTGATGATTGATGACTGATTGATCAAAGTTTGACAATATTGATTGATTGACTGAGACCAAACATATTGATTGATTGATTGATTGATTGATTGATTGATTGATTGATTGATTGATTGATTGATTGATTGATTGATTGATTGATTGATTGATTGATTGATTGATTGATTGATTGATTGATTATTTCAACTTTTAAATGGAAACCATTTTACAACAATGATAAAACATTTTTTTTAATTAAAATAAAATTAATAGTAAGACAAAGTGTGATACAAAGAAAATAAACCCACATATAATGTTACAATTCTGAAAAAAATAATGACACAACTGTGAAATATATTATCCTGCACTAAATCTGTGCATTATTTTCTAGGTCACTAATGAAATCTGCAATTTTTTTATCTTTGTACAAAAGGTCAGATTTTCTTGCTTCCATTGAAATGCAGGATGCTCTTTGGTTTTGCTGGATAACAAGATCATCAGCTATGTTCATGTCAGCTGGAGTGCTGGAGTCTGTCATAAAAGCAACGGTATTATTCACAATACCTCATGCTATACTCCCTCATGGAAATAATACCGGTGCATTATTAATACATTTTCCTCAGAATTGAGTTTTACCCTTTACAAAAGCCTTAATCAGAAGCAAACATATTTTTAGAACATTGCAAAACAAATGCATTTCACTCTGTTACAATTTCCTCTTTGTGAAATTGCAAATGGAGTTTATTTTACAGATAGCTATATTGCGTTCACACAAAACTCTTACCCAGTGATTTCAGCAGTCTTTCAGCTTATTTCAATTGCTCAACGGAGCAGAGAGATCTTTCTTTTCTTTTTGAGACCTCCCTGCGAAATGAAACATTCATATCCGCTACATATTTCTTCATGCATGTCATTTATTTTTTTTTGTCCAAGATGGGCACCTCTGCCTCAATGCGGGCGGCCGCCACCCAATGCATCTGCATTTTCCTCCTCCCCAGTCTTCTCCAAGCATATTAGATGATATTACCTCTCAAGGATGTCCTCGATACAGCGCTTATCACCATGGGGACTGTAATGGGGGGAGATAATGAGACCTGATTTATATTTCAGAGACTCTACAGTGAGAAACTGATAACAGACCTTGATAAAAGAGAATGATGCTGGGGAGGGAGGATGGAAGATACAGAGGAAGGTTGAAGATCATAGAGGGGTGACGGTGGTGAAGTAAAGTGAAAGATTACCTCGAACCTGTTGAGACGTAATATATCCTCTGTCTAACAGCATTATGACAAAGAGGTAATTGCGGTAATATGATGGTCTGCGGGAAGGTTGGGCTCTAGTGGTCAAACGATTGGCTACCATAATGATGATTTGCGTAATAATTGGTAAATGAGTTTCGCTCCTTACATCGAAGACTATTTGCAGAAAATGAAGAGAAGGAGTGCGAGAGTCAATTTTATTGAAACCCAATGGTCGTCAACAACTGCACTATAACAGCACTCTTGAAATATTGGCTGGAGTTGGAGTAGGAACTGTATGCTTAAATGGATAGTTTCTATTAAAATCACTATTTACTTATTGAATTTAAGTCTTTATTTATGGATAATATCCTCCACCAGAGAACCACCAACTGCCATGGATCTTTGAGTCTGTCAGTCGGTCTCGAGAACCGGATCAGTCAGATTTATGAATGAATCATTCAGATTTAATGAATTATATCAGTATTTATATTAAGTATTTATTTCACTGTTTCAACTTAAAATAATGATTTGTTTACGAATCAGACACTTTTCATGAACTTTTCTTGAATGTGTCTAGGAGAGTTGATGTTAGAGTTGATTTATTGTGAATAATGACATACATTTCAGTCTGTTATTCACATAAATTGCTTGAGATATAACTTCAGTTGCATGAACTACTTTGCTGAATTTTTGTATGCACATCTAACAATTCAAGAAAAAAAGTGAAATTTAAATAATCTTCTGCACCAGAAAACTGTTAACCTGTGGATTTTTGAGTCTGTCAGTCGATCTGGAGAACTGAATCAGTCAGATTTGTGAATGTATCATTGAGATTGGTTTTGTGAATTGGATGAATTGGATCAAATTATTTATTCCAGTGTTTCAACTTAAAAGAATGATTAGTTTACAACAACGTTTCATGAATTTGTCAAGGAGAACTAGAGTTGATGTCAAGATTTACAGTGAATAATCACTTAAATTTCAGTCTGTTATTCACATAAATGACTTGAGATGTGACTTGAGTTGCAAAAACTACTTTAAAGATACTTGTATGTGCTTTTTCATTTCAAAGCGTGGAAACCCCAGTGCTCATTATATAAAAAATGTGGCCAAGATACTCTTCAAAAAGCTGCCTTTTGTGTTTCATAGAGAAGAAGAAAGTAATTTTGGTTTGGAACAACATGACAGTGAGTCAATAATGACAGAATTTTCATCTTTGGTTCAAACTAATTCCTTTAATATCATTGTGAGAAAATAAGCCACGACTGAGAAACTCACTTGAGTAGTTGAAAGACTGTGACACAGACCCCAGGCGAACAACCAATTATGCGGTCCTGAGCAGCCCGAATTGTGATAGCATAATAACCTATTGTGCATTTCATAAAAATGAAAATTTCAGGAACAGAGATACTGTTGCCCATACAATATTCTAGGCCTAGCAAATCTATGCTTCTTATTTGAATTTTGCTTTGTTTAATTGTACATCACAGTTGAAGCCTCATATACCTGAGCTCGGCTCAATCTATTGCTAAACTCTCAGGACCATTAAAATGACAGCGTGTAAGAGTCACATAAAACAGTTTCCTGAGCGCGCTGCAGTTTTCTGCTCAATATTTATTGCCATTGTTCTCCAGCAGATAAATCCAGCATAAAGTCTCCAATGAATGAGCTTCCAAAGTTGATCTCCCTCTGACATTACAACAGATTTTCCTCATGCTCAAACTGAGCCAGCTTTCCACATTCAAATACAGCCTTTCTCAAAGTTTTCAATTTTTTTAATTATGGAACTCCAAGCTACCCAATGCATGCTTGTGAAAAAGTTGCTTTGAAATGATTTCACACTGTGATGTTCCATTAAATCTGTAAAGTCTGTTTTGGGTTCTGTTTTTCATGTCTTTTATTTTGAAGTTTGGTTATGGTTCCTGTTTGTGTCATGCTTCCCTTGCCCTCATGTCGTCTTTGCTATTGGTTCCTCTGTTCTATGTGTCATGTTCTGATTGGTTGTCATGTTCATTGTGTCATGTCCCCATTGGTTTGTTCTTGTCATGTGTTTGTTATAAGTAGCCATGTCCTTGCAATTAGTTCTTGTCGTGTATTAATGTTGTAACCTGCTGTTGGTGAGTCTAGTCCGTTCATGCCATGCAAAGTCTGTTTCATGTCAAGCCTCTTCATGTCAAGTCTGTCTATGTTTGGATGTTTGGATTTCACATTGTATATAAACTGCACTTGGGTTCATCACTACGCTCGCCTTCAGTGGACTCATTACAAAATCTTGCAAAATGTAATATTTGATAATAAAAATGGAACAGTTTTAGTTCCCCCTAAGACGCCAATTCAAACTTCTAAAATAAAATACTTCACCTCAAACGTTGTCTTTATCAGCATTAATTAAGTCACTTTCAAAGTCTGCATGTGTGCCTAGAAATACATTAAAAACAAATACGTTTTCAAATTGTTTCTAAACATTTAAACACAGCGGAGCAAGTAAATATTCTGCATTTACAAATCTAGTGGCAGTATGTTCTTTTTAGTGCGCAATATGATCTAAAGAGACCTTTTTCCCCATCAGGCAACCCTCTTATCTGCCATCCGGCCCCATTCTGTCACCCTTACCATAAGCACTTCAACACAACACCCACATTTTGCACTCAATAAGCCACATCTTAAATGTTGCAGTACATAACTGTCTAAACAATAAACCTATGATCATAAATAAAATAAAAAATACTGAATGAAGATAGGTCAAACAATCTAATGAAGATTTTTCTCACATCACACAAATCACGGGGTTGGGCTGCACTCATAAGCAGTGTTGGGGAAAGTTACTTTAAAAGTAATGTATTACAATATTGCGTTACTCCCTAAAATAGTAACTAATTACGTTACTTAGTTACTTTTTATGGAAAGTAATGTGTTACGTTACTTTCGCGTTACTTTTTAAATATGAGCAGGGCTTGACTGTTTGTTTTTAATACAATAAGTTCTATTTATAGAAAATGTAAAATCCCTTTCACACCAAAAAGTGTAATGAATAAAACTCAGGCTGAAGAAAGAGTAAATCACGTCTGTACAGCAGAACACAGGAGAAGATTCAACACTATTCAGCAATAAAAAAACAATGAAGCACAATTGTTAGTTTATCTAAAGTAATTTTTGCTTATTAGTATGGTTGAACTGGATCATCAAAGGTCATTAGCAAACACATTGGTTAATAAAATGAGATTAGATACATTTGTGTTATTTAACATATTTAATTATTGCAGGTTTGCGCCATATTCTGAGTTTGCATTTCACTGTTTTAATTAATTTTGATGAATACTGAATCTGTTTTTTTGTGAGTGGGATGAATTAATACACATTCACATTTAGTCTAGAACTACAATAACGTTCACACAGCGCACTGTCAGTCAATAAATGGAATGTAACTGGTGTTACTTTTTTGAAAAAAACTCAGTATTTTCCTGTAAATAAATAGCATTACTTTACTAGTTACTTGAAAAAATAATATATTTACGTAACTGGTCGTGTTCTTGTAATGCGTTACCCCCAACACCTTAATACAATTTTGACTTTTAAAATCCCTAATTGAATTACAGAATTGGAACTGTAGTAGGAAGCATTATGCAGAATTGCAATTCCTATATGAATGTGCAACCCTAAATTTGAGAAGCTAAAATTAAATGACACTGTTTTTTAACTAGAAAACTAGTCTTAATGAGAATATGGATATCATATCTGGGCTGTCCGAAACCTTCTTACTGTCTATTAAGCTTACCTTACCTGTGCATCGTTAAAATGTGTTTCCCGAAAACATTAAATACCTTCTGTAAGTCATACTTTCGTAAGCTTGGTCTGGACTACACTTATCTAACTTTGTAAACCTCTTATAAACCTCCACCTCTTAAAATACAGCACAAGATGGTGGTTAAAGCTTATTAACAAAACAAAACTAGATCCTTTATGGCCAAATTAAACCATCGGTAAGCATTCACAGTTTATGGCTAAAATATAAAAAAAAGTCATGTCTGAATAATCGGATATCTCTATCTGTGCAAAAAAAATATATGAAAATTTAGTAGGTTTTGGCCCACCATAGCACATAAATCCTTGTTAATTACAAATAACCAGGCTGCACTCTTCAGTTCTGAATCTTTTTGCGAAAAAAAACACTAAATACGATTAAAAAAACAGGTATGCAAGGGCACTTTAAGATGGTTTTAATCTCCTACCTGCTCACCACTTTGTTTATTTATACGGGGACGATCTCAATTATCACCATAAATTTGGGGTACCCAAGGTCTTGTCCTGTCCTCTCTATTTTCAATATACATTTGACTGTAATATAATGAACATATGATTAATTTCCATAACAAGAAAATCTGCTTGTTGGATACTCAACTATATATCTCAACAATCAATTAAATTCTAAATTATCTGAGAAGGGAGGCAAAAGTAAACGAGAGTAGAGACCAATAATTTTCCCTTTTAAATGCTGATAAGACAAATATTACTTATGGACCGAAAAACAGTACACAGAATCTCGATCACAGTGCAACTAGACGGGCTGTTCCTTTTTCCTCCATCAAAAATCAACCTAATCTGGGTGTTGTATTAGACTCACTTATGTTTTGATAAATCCCATGTGATGAGATCACGCCCTTGGCATAGAGTGGCACAGCAGCGCTGACAACATCTTAGCGGCAGAAAAGCGGTATTTGCCTTAGTGCTTGTAATGCACTGACTGACGAGGTGGTTGTCTGCATCCACATATCAGAGGAACTCATGGAGACAAAATGCTGCAGCAAGTCCTTACCAGCTCAGAAAGTATGTTATTTCCAATTGGTACAGTCTCTGAAACACTGCTACCTATTAGGTGCTTGTTATGGTGGAGGAATGACATGCAAACTCATTACCTTGGCTAAATGGTTAAGCTGCTGCGTACACCTGAATCTACTTTCGTGCAACAATCCAACCCCTGCCCAGGTTGCAAAATTGATTCTTAGCAGTACAGAGAAATTGTTAGCAAGGTCCACTAAAGAGGTAGAACTTTTTCTTTGGCTCAAACCGGCATAGCCTTCCAAATGTTCGGGGTCAGACACACTCTCCTTTTATCTAATAAGAAGATCTCTTTCCAAGCTTCGTATCGACATCCTCTAGATTGTGCCAGTTATGTCTGATCAAATGCCATTATTATGATTTAGTTTGGGTGGCAAATATCAGTTTTGCTTGGATGAATCATCAAAGACCCTGGTTATATCCACGTCTATTTGTTTCTCTGTTTCTCACGGATTAACATGGCGTAACTTGGCATTACACAAGCTGTAGGTGATTGACGGGATCCACCCAGAAGCTTGGAAAAAGCTGCATTGACTCTTCTAGAGGTGACAGATCTGTCCCGTCCTCAGAGAATATACAGAATAACCAAATTGCGACGCCTAAGTTAACACCATATGCAGTTTCTGCAATATACAAACAGTGGTGCGAGACTTGATGTCTTTGAAAAGGGCTATACAAATTTTGAAGGGTCATTAAAGGGGCAGAGTAACATTTTAACAGCAGATTTCTTTACATCTCATTTTAGATAAGTTGTGAAAAAATCAAAGGAGAAGTGAGATATATTCAGTAATAAAAAATTAAAATCTGCTTTTGATTTTGTTCTAATTCAGCTGCTAGATGCTGGAATTTGAATATGTTTTTTTTTGTTGCGTTTTTATGAGTGTTCACCAATAACAGAAAATAATTTTTAATGACCGTAATGTGCTGACGCTGGGCGAAAATAGCGATTATGCAATTCTGAAGTGCTCTTGTTAAACATTTTCAAGCTAAATTTGTTTCTGTTCTGTTACTTGAGTAGGGCATTTTGTTATATTTGTTTATTTATTTATTTTCTTCATTCTCTCTCTCTCTCTCTCTCTCTCTCTCTCTCTCTCTCTCTCTCTCTCTCTCGCTCTCTCTCCACTCCTATTACACACCAGCTGTTAAATAATCCCCCCCCTTATTTTTGTGGAGACCAGGAGACAGAGTGATGAAGCCAATCAGTGTATGGGGATTATTTTTCTTTCTTAGGATTTTCTTGCCATGATGTATGTCAGAGGCCAATGGGGAAATTTGGCCAGGATGCCGGGGTTACAGGAAACCCCTAGTTTTGTGTCTCTATTTCGAAGGACATCAATACTGTAAAGAACACCACTTTTCACATAGGCATGAAGACCACAGAGAGAATAATCAGGACCTTGGTTAAAATAACGTCTCATAAAGGACGGTGCTTTTTATAGGCGCCTTTAAGTGTCAGGACCCCGTCACTATATACAAAACATAAAACACAAGCATATAATATATATACTATATGTATACAAGCAAATCAAAAATATTCTAAACAAATAAGTTTTTATCTGACTAATGGGAAAATACCATGGCGATGTGCAAAGGTAAAGAATTCCATAATCGGCGCTGCACAACGAAAAGCCCTACCACCAGAACTCATCTTGACTTTGGAACAGACAATAGGTCTGTAGAGAGATCTCAAAGAGTGCAAAGGGTATACAAAGAGAGTTCAGTGTTTATGAGGTGAATTATGAAGAGCTTTGTTGTAAAAACACAGTTAACAAAATCACAAACCGGAACAAGAACCGCATTGATGCCCTGAAAGGATTTTTATTTTGTCTTCCTTCAGCAGTATTGGTAATGGTATAATTTTGTTAAATAGTGTTTCACTGTATTCTCACTATTTAATTTTCACAGCATTTTTTTTCTCAGGCCATTTGGAAAGGGTTTTATTTCACAAAGTGTCTCGGATAAAGGCAGCCAAGAAAATAATTATGAGCAATATAATGTGCATTCATCTCAAACTGCATTAAAGCAGCATTTGTGTCATTATACTACAATAATTCTCGATTGTTCCAGTCATTCTGTCTTGATTACGAAGAAACATTTCAATTTCAAGTGAGTTGTTTAAGTGATTTTTACAATGATACATTTAAACAGCTGACACCTTTAGTCAGGAACATTCTTAATTCCACAGGCAGCACCTGTTTACGTCAACTTAATTTCCTTATTTCCTACATATTAGATGACTCGCTCAACCTTGACGTTAATAATACCTAAAATTATGCATATGAGCTAGTTCAAAGTTGTTTCTCCTCAACAGAAGCTTGATGTACTTTGTGGCTTCCTCCTGGCCTCAGGCTAATGTGTTATGTTTAAATTTAGTGTCTCTATTAATATGATAATGTAATGTTAATATTGGCAAGACTTCAAAAGTACTTGTTTGCAGTCTGACCGTGAGCAATACCACTTAGGAGACTAAAAATCTTTTGACTTGGACTCTGAGAGACAGACCAACATTAAACAATTGATCACTATCACTTTCAAAATTAAAGTTAGCACTGCTTAACAGATGATGGTGTACACTGATAGAGTATCCAGACATTGATTAATGAGATGATAATGTATTACTGAATAGAGGTACTGATTGGGGTAACATGTCTGATCAGATTACTGTATTGCAAGTAAAAAGTAGCTCAGCTCAGCTAAGAAGAACTACTCAACTCTGTACCCACAATAGAAACTTTATGTACAAGATTACTAAAAAAGGTAAAGATCAAGGGAACAGGTAGAACTATTCACTATTGCTTATTAGCATGCATATTACTAGCATATTAGCTGTTTACGAGTACTTATAAAGTGCATATTAATACCTTATTACTCAGCATGCCCATATTCTAGATCCCTTAACCCTACTCCATAGCCAAACTTAAAAACAACTACTAAACATGGTGTAACTGTCAATAAGCTTGGAGTTTAAAATTAGGAATAAGACACATTACCGAGGGAAAACGTGAGACAGCTCGGGTTGCAACAGTTTCGTTAACGTACTAACAAAGTCCTTGTTAGACTCTGAAATAAATAGGGCATAAAACGAGATTTTGCTGCGTGAGCTTTCATGCTTTGGGAAAGCCTCCTGCGTGACCGATGCTGTCATATGTTTATGTACTTCAAGCCAGTTCTTATAGTCTCTCCAATCACGACAATGCCTTCATTGCTGACGAAGTTCAAAATTATACCAAGGCGTTAACAAAGGACACCGTCTCTGATGCAATCACGTCGTCAGCTTATACTGGTGAACGCACTGTCATTAAAAACACTCCAAATCAGATTAGAAGTCTCTGCCGAAAAGAACCCTGTCGGCAGCGTGAGGAGCTTGGCAGCAAACGCAGCGTATCGTTCCCTATTCAGAGAACATTAAGGTCAATATTTTTGATATTACGCGAGTAACCTGAGACGTTGAGGTTTTTCTCAAAAAAAGAGAAATATAAAAAAATCATAGGTTCACTCAACGCTGAAATGTGAGCTTTCACGCTACAATTGGGAACAATAAGGCATAACACCAAACACGCATACAAGCTAAAAAACGCTGCCCATCTGGTCCAATGGGAAATGAACCATCAACATACGGTCGGCACTTCAAACAGACAATTTAAAATCATTATATTGAGAACCTGGAGCCGTATCAATGTCAGGTTATAAAACCTGACAAAGGTGTGTGGAGAGGACCATCCTGCCGCAACACAAATATCCTCCAGGACAAGGTACCCAGATATGTCTAAAATTGTAGAAAATTCACAAAAAAAAGCATTCATGAGATGCCTTTGGAGGCTACGCCCCTAGTAGAATGCGCCGAAGACTAAGAGGTGAAGGAAGGTTCCGCGCCTCATAAGTTGCCAGCAAAAATTTCAAAATTGCGTCTCTCACCCAGTGATAAATCCTCTGTTTCAATGTGGCAAGCCCACGGCGGCCAGCACCAAATGGACACACCAGTAACGTCGCTGTAAGGAGTATATCTTAAGATAAGGTTTTCGGGGAACACGCCAAACCTTGGAGCGATCCTTTAGTTAACATACTTTAGAGCTTCAATGCCTGAACCGCTATCGGCAGAGCACTTTTGTGTGAAAAAAAAAAGTTTATCAACATTCCTCTCCTCACTCGAAGCAAAGGGAGGAGGATGGAAAGAGTGAACAAGTATGACCGTATGTTGTTTTACATTCTGATCAAAGCAAAACAATGTGGATAAGACCATGGGAATATAACCAGGCCTAGGCCGCAGGGTCACTTTGACTAGACCCGGGGCAAAGTCCATACGTTGTTTACGTATGTGATATCTCAAAATGGCGCTGACAGGGTGATGCGGAGGGCCATTGTTGCAAATCTCCAACGTTGTTCTTTTCAGTGACGTAAGCTTTGCCAGCAAAAGTATTCTCAACAACCTTAAGAGTCAGTATCCGCTCTGAAGCTGACTCCAGGGCTCGATTATTTTAAGGGCGCGTCACTTGCAGACCTTCGAGGACGACTGATAAGTCCAAGAAGGAACCTTTCTGCCATGGGCGAGCCGGCCATAAGCCGTCTGACTCCACGCATAAAGGCGAGACTATCCGATGCCTCCCCAGGGGGATCTCTTCCAGCTCTTCTCCGAGCTGCGATGGCCGCTACATAAACGGAGGTCCTAAGGGTGGTAGCAGCCACCAGTGTTGGGGGAGTAACTAGTTACATGTAACGGATTTTTCATTTTTTACGTAATCCCTTTAATTACAAAATAACTCAGTAATTGTAATTAGTTACAGTTACTAAGAAAAGACAACTTAAAATGTGTAAACAAAAATTAAATGCCTTACAGTTACTTATGAAAATGTTACCTCAGGATTACAAAGAGGGTTACATCTGATTTTTTCACACACACTCCCACATACAGATTTAATTTATTTATTTCATAAATTGCAGTGACTGCTCTAAAATATGAAATACCAATGTTTCAGAAGTCTATAACATGCTTATCCAATAAGTCTTAATTTCCTATATGGGTTTATTATATCTAAAAAAATATAGCAGGTGAAAATTTTTTTTTAATTTGACCCTTAAACATTTCCTTTTTTTCTAAGGCATCTGAAATGTCTTGTTAATATATTCCATGAGTGTTTCATGTCATACTGTCGCTGAAGCATTAAACAACATTAAAATAAAGAAAAATAAAATACAATAAAATAAAATCAGTATCATAGCTGAAACATTGGCCAAAATCGGTATTTCTTGTCACAATGGCAGATGATTGAATTCGGAATCTCTATCTGTGAAATTTAATTGGTACATCCTTAATGATTTTGACTCTTCAGTAAGTCTGATTTTGCAAAAAAAACACAGGTGGCTGTGCTAAAAACACTCACAACTTGGCTCACCACATGGACGCCATCAGATCGGGGCCCATTTTCCATTTGACAAGTGAGGGGTATCAATATTCCTGAGAAGGGAGGCAGACGAGAGTAGAGACCCAAATCTTGAATGTATGGTCGAGTCGGTGGGCGTGTCCCAAAAAAAACACATGTGCGACTCAATGTTTCGGTGCATATCTCTTTACATGTTAATGAGCTCTGCTCACCCGCCCCTCTCTTCTGTGGAAGAGTGGCAAAGGCGATTTGCAGATAATCATAAAAAACATATAAAGTGGGAGACGGTATTACTCAGTCTGCCGCACTCTGGAGGTGCAGTCTGCCACATATCAGAGGAACTCATTGGAGACGCTGCAGCAGGCCAGCTCATGGTTGCTGATCCATGTGGTGAAACCTTTAGTTTTAACTTTTTAACAAAACTTGCCTTGGAGGAATGACATGTCCAAACTCATTCAGAAAGCAGTCTGGAGTACTGCCCAAATGATTTACGCAGCCAGAAATTGTTAACTAATTTAGTCCCGGCATCTTCCAAAGTCACCTTTTAAGTGATGTGTGGCCAAGTAATGGTGACCCATACTCAGAATTTGTGCTCTGCATTTAACCCATCCAAGTGCACAAAACACACACCGTGAACACACACACACCGTTATGTCCACGTCAGGCTCTGTCACCCGGAGCAGTGGGCAGCCTTTTATGCTGCGGATCCGCCCGGCCTGGAAAAAGCTGCAGTTGGGGACTCTTCTAGAGTGCCTTGCACAAGGGTCTCACTTAAGTCGTGTATTGAGGGTGACGCATTTATTCACTACAAAATCACTGAAATGGCTTGATAATTGAGACTGTTTAGGCTTTTGGGGGGATTGAAAAAGGGGGAGTTCATTTTTACCATTGTAGGGTGATTGTGTGTCCACACTGCAAAGACATATTATATGCAAATGAAGATATTTTGCATTTTCCACTGATTTTCTCCTTTAAAATTTTGCAATAATTTTATTATCATCTGCAAGAACTAATTCAAGTAAAGCCATATTTAAAATGAAGGATTTGCATTAGATAACAAAAGCAAAAAATAAAAAAATTTTCTGACAGTACTTGTCAGTACCATTTTGTTGAGCATTCACTACTGTAAGGTCAATAACGATAACCTGAATCCTTTTTTCTACCCTTGAAAAACATGTTTAAAAATGATTGCAAACAGTTCAAGAGAAAACATTAGAAATTTAGTTTAAAAGTAATGCTTGTCAAATTTAAGTAATCAAATGTAATCAGTTACTTTACAAACTTTTATAAGTAATGAAATGCATATAAAAAGCACTTACACTACTTATGGGTCAAAATACATTTTAAGTATAAATTGATTTGTAACTTGTAATAAACTGTAACCTATTACATTCAAATCCAAAGTAACCTTCCCAACACTGGCAAGCCAACCCCTGTTGTCAACCTTCTTGTAACTGAAACTCCAGCTTAACTGAATGGAATATATTATTTTCCATAATAAACAGGGCAGTTAAACTGGTCTATTGCTCGAGCTAAGTGTACTTTTTCACCAGATGCATTTTTTCAAAATAATTCATAATAATTTGTTACATTTATACCACTTTTTGAGAAGAGTACAGCTTCCTAGTAGGGGGGTACTCTCTGGTCAACCACCACCAATGGCGATGGTCACCTGAACCTCGACAGGTAAAAACATCCATCATTGCGGCCCATGAACGCCCTGTATGGGCCATACCCACAACTTCCAGTTCCCTAGCTGTCTGGTCACTGAGGATGCCAGATCCTGTCTGAAGGGGATTTACTGGGACAGCAAGTCCCACCTGATCGGAATCTCCCAAGGGGACTGAGAAAACGCCAAGATTGGCTAGGGATTTAGCATACCTAGCCACTCCCCGTGCATATAAAAGAGAAGGTGCGTCCCAAGATTTTCTGCTTCGGAGGGCCAGAATGGGGCTATGAGAAGGAGACGGGCACTGCTCCACACCTTTACTTTGTTTTGTTCTGGTTGCATAGTAACTGCCAATCAGCGGATCAAGAGCGTTTTTCAAGATGTTTCGTCCGTGTCCTTCTGGTTGCGGTCGTTTCCTGTGCGGGACGGAACGCATGTCTTCAGTGTCTGGGCTTCCAACACACTGAAGACATTCGTGGGACTCATGCACTGTTGGGGTGTATGGCATGATTTCGTTGCAATCTCGCCATCTTTATGAAAGGATGCCCAGAGTCGCCGCCACCCGGAACTCAGTCTCTCTGGAGAACCAGATCGCCGGCGGGCACTGGGATGACTCTTGAGAAGCAAAGAGCCTCTCCGCCGGGCACGCCCCCACCGCTTTGCCAAACAGATCCCAGCGAATCTGGGATACCGTCTGACGGTTCCCGGGTGATCCATTCTCCCCGGGGGCCTGAGTTTCGGTGTGCCATCTGTAGATAGGATGTCGATCGCAGAAAATCGGCCGCGAGGTTCAGTATTCCCTGAGGAACGTGAATGCGGTGGGGCTGCCCTCAAGGAAAGGAACTTGTCGCCACCTGCACCGGACCCAAAGGAGCTGACGACGCGCAAGCCTGTCCAGGGTGGAGGCGCGACCGCCCGTCCCGAACCTCCCTGACGATTGGTTTATCGGAGTGGGCGCGGCTCACAACCGCCATATTGTCCGCCTTTCTCCCGGAGGTGCTATGATATGATGCCCCCCGAGAACGGGGAGAAGCTGAATACATAAAAGCCCTGTCTCTAAGACAGCCCTGACCGCGCTCACTTCCACGGGTCGGGGTCCTCCAGTTTTATGTGCCAGGAAAGGAGTGCCTTGTGTTCGGCGTGTCTACTCTCCTGTCCATTGAGACCCCGCTGGATATGTCGCCAAGGTTCCCACCTGCCTTCCGCGAAGATGGGAACCCAAGCGCCCTCGGAGGAGGCAGATCCAGCCTTAGCGTCATTGATGCGTCCGTCGTGATCATATGGCGCATATACGGTGGACCGCACCCGGAGCATCAGAAGCTCTGAGCACCCCGCTTTGTCTGCCACGGAGGGAAGAAAAGCGGGGTCCAAACAGAGGTTGGCCATTGTAAAAGGGGTCGAGAGCAACTGTGCGACACCAGTCCGATAAGGCGAGCCATGCCCCCTGGTACAGTGGGGTGTAACCTCAGCTCCTTCATCCACCAAAGGAACGGCCTCCTCATGTGAAGCATGCGCCCTAGGGGCAACATCTGCAGGGGAGGCCGCTGCGGGCATGAGGACACCTAACAGCCTGCGGCATGTACCTACAGATCTCCGACATGACGGCCTAGTTTCTTCCTGGTGTTGGGTGAATGGGCGGGCCAGACATGCTGTAAACGCTTTGGATTCCCCCTATCCGGGATACAGGAGCCAAACGGGCTTTTTTCTCCCCCAGCAGTTCCCTGGACTGAACCCTGGTGGAATCCTCCAAATGAACCCCCAGAAACATGGTTCGCTGAGATGGGAGGAGCACACTCTTCTTGGCGTTCATTCTGAGGCCAAGCCCAGAATGGATGTGCTCGCGTCTCCGAGCCCCTGTTTCCCCCTCACAGTACCCCTGTCTCTGTGACGAGCTTCTCAGGTTCTGCTGGCAGCCCTCCTCCCAACTCCTGGAGTGATCTGCCCCAGAATGAGCCAGTCGTCCAGATAGTTCAGTACACGAATGCCCTGGAGCCTCAAAGGGGCCAGTGCAGCATCCATGCATTTGTGAACGTTCTCGGCACCAAGGTTACCTCCAGGCCGAAGGCAGGATGTGGCCTCCGTTGCGCCCTATTGGTAAGCCTTCCCTCCAAAGGCAGCTGTAACCGAAGGACCTCCTGAAGTGTCTTTCACTGAAGGTCGACCTGGATGTGGAAATACGCAGCGGCTTGGCTTTCCAGCAGTCGATAGTGACAAACCAGTCCCCTGCACCAAGGTTAGCGAATGCGCTGGGGCGGAGAGGTTGCACCTCTTGATGGCATTTTTTCACGCATCGTCAGCATCTGCATGCCACAAGGTTGTGACGGGTTCCTTGTGGAGCTTGTACCAAAAAAAAACTTAAAATTCAGACAATATTTTATTAGCCGCAGATCCAGAATTGGCCTCAGGCCGGAGAGAGTCTCAGTGTTTATGAATTCTTTGGTAAAACAAGTTAACAAACTCACAAACGGCTGAAGAACCCTCGTTCGATGTCCGACTGAGGATTTTATTTCCTCTATCGCTCCTTTCTGAAGGAGTATTGGAGGAAAGTTCTTGCTGTAGAACAGAAGCCTTGGAGGCGCTGTTTACTACTGTATTCTCAGTTTGAACCCCGTCGAAGCGGGGGGGATTTTTTTCTTTCTCCCAAACATTTGAAGTGTGTAGCTGGACCGAATCGTGCGGAGAACCCAAAGCGAAAATAATTATACCCCCGGTAGACGCTCCCATTCGTGAATGAAATGCGATAGAGGAAGCAGAGTGTTGTGCATTCATCTCAGGAAGACATAAACCTGAGATGGGGTGTCGAGAAGGCACCGCAGGAGAGAATTTCCGACTGTGTCCAGTCTTAACACACGGCCCGCTGGCGGTAAAAGGACAGACTGTAGAGGGGGAAAGACGGACGCGTCCTCCAACTGCCAGACCGAGGAAAAATGAGGGTGAACTCGTTCTGCACACCAAGCCTCGAGGTGTGGTTGTGACAGTACATTTAAACAGTGAGGAGAGCGCGTTTGAGGAACATTCTTAATTCCACGGCAGAAACGCTTTTTTGCGGTCAACTGATCTCGCCTCGTTGCGGTGAAGCGGCTCTCCTCATTCCGACCTGGATAGATGCTCCCTTTTTTTTTTTTTTTAGGCAAAGAGGAGGAGGGAGTGGAATGGTCCCTCGTCCTCCTAGGCAATAATAAACCGCTTAAGAGCAGCCGATTGCGATTAATCTTGGCGGAGCGGAATTTTTCCACATTATTACCGAGCTAACCACCTCCCCGAATAGCCCAGACTGTGAGATGGGTGCATCCAGCAAGAACACCTTCTCCTTCTCACGGATCTCGGTGAGATTGTTAAAAGCCTATACAAATAAAGGGCGTTCTGCGGCCACCGAACCTTGACGTTAATAATACCTAAAATAGAGCGCCCCACGGCGCGTGCGGTATGCGAAATAGTGGCTCTGAGAGCCAAGTCAGTGGCTCTGCGCAGCTCTTTCCTCACAGCCTCTGGAGTCAGACTTTGTGGCTTCCAGTCCTGGCCTCAGGCTCCATGTGTTTCTTTAAGCACGTCCGCCTGGTAGGTCTCTATTAATTGAAGGATGGCCATCGTTAATATGGCAAGAGGGCCAAAAGTATGCCTGCAGTCTGACAGTGGCAATACCGCGATGTAGGACTTCCCGATAAGGGGGGAACACGGCTTGGACGGAAGGAGGGGGCGGGACTTCCAGGAGGCGCCAAAGAAGGTGAAAGGTGGGAGGCCAAAGTGTCCTCTACCACAGGCTTGGCGAAATTAAAGTGTAACCCTGTTCCACAGAACCCACAAGGTTGGTGAAGTCAGCGGCCGCCGCGTTAGTAAGGCGGGAAGAGAACGGCTGTTTCCAGGATCTGATTAATGAGATATAGTATTACTATATCATCTGATCAGATTCTGTCGAAGGAAACGGTAATCACGTGCCCTCGGGCTAGGAAAAAGATAATCCTCACCACAATAGTTTATGAATTCAAAAAAGATGGTAACACTTTAATTCGCGCGAACAACACTATTGCTTATTCAGGTGCATATTACTAGGGCATATTAGGGTTTAGAGTACTTAAAAGGCATATTAATAGGCCTGTCTGCTCACTCAGCTCCATCTAGATCCTAACCCGAGCTCAACATCCGAACTTAAAAACAAGTCGCGGACTCACGAGAGACCGTGGATTTGCTTCACGCGAAGCCGCAAATTAGGAGGCCTCCGGGGCGCGACAGGGAAAACTCTTGTTTAGATGACTCCTTTTCACACACTCAAGCCGAGAGCGGAGGGTTATGAGACAGAGATTTTCACAAAATTGACATTTAGATATCCCTAAACCGCATCGCGTGAATCATGCGAAAACCCCAAACAGTAAAGTGTAGATTATTTAACACACTATTTACTTTATATTATGTTGTTGGTCATCGCGAGCGATGAATCGCGCCCACGGCGGTTGGCAACAGCTTTTTTTATGTTTTATATTCCATGGCAGCTTTTCTTCACCGCAAGGAGAACAAAGTTTTTTCCACTGTAGGCAGTTGCCGAAGTGCAAATGATAACACAGATTTGCGTCCGAATATGATCCATTTTAAATGTGGGCCAGACTAAAATCGCAACAACGAAGGGCAATATGACCTTCTGAGGAGTGGATGGCACGTTCGCCACTATAAGCTGACGACCTGATTGCGTCAGAGACAGCTAAAAAGTCGCGCCATCAGCCAATGAATTGGCGTGATTCTAAAGGGCTTCAGACATCGGTCATGCAGGAGGCGTAAATCCCAAAAAAACATGAAAGCTAAAACATTCTTAGGGGACATGAACATTCTTAATATAGATAATATTTTTTTTATATAAAAATAAAAATGCTTAAACATTATTGATTCAATAACCATTTAACCGTGCACTTTTAAAACAATGTTTACAAACACAGGTTCCTTAACACATATCAATGCAAATAAGTAATGGTCCAACCAGTTTTCTTTCAGTTTGCATACGTATACAGTTCAAATAATAGCAAATGGTAAATATCAAGGTACCATTTATGAACTTTGTCCCTTGATCTGTAGGTTCATATAATCATATTGGTTCTATGATATATTAATGTTTGCTCAGATATATTGAATGTACATATGCACTTTAAATTCTATTTTTTCAAGCTATACTGCAGCCAACAGACATTGCTCTTTACAAGGTGAACAAGGGTTTTGTTTCCATCAATATTTGAATCTCGGCACAATTCTGATTCTCCATATTCAAAGTAAACGCTATATTGTCAGTATGATTTACAGCTGACTAAAGACAAACTTTACCAAACAATGAGTACCAAACTCCTGGGCTCATCGTGTTTCACTGAATGTTTGATCACTGAATCTTTGCTAAACATCACCATGACGTGTGCATAATGCTTGACACGACTCGCCAAAATTATTATTTTTTTTTCCCCAGCATGACAACTGACGTCTGTAGCTGACACAGTATCTATGCTTGAGTTTGAAGGCTCATATTCAAGAATATTAAATATTTTTGTGTCACGCATACAGGCCTGATGTGACAGTTGCAAATTATTGTGGGCACAACATCAGATAGTGACATGAATAGTGTGTGATTTGCATTAAAAATAAACAAGAGCTTTTGGAATCACACACGTCATGTTCTTAGCTGTCTTCATTGTTCAAAATAGTGGGATATTTTTATAATAGCATACTATTCTGATTCATATTCCATTAACCACATTTATATATGTATACAGTATATGTACATATTTGTTGAGAAAACCCCCCATGTTGGTGAAAGACATTACAGTATTGAAGCAGATGAGCATTGTATATATATATTCTACTTGCTCTATGCTATTTGAGCTAAGTTCAAAAGGGACTCTTAGGCTTTTTACTTTCCAGAAAACATTCAAAGTCCCTTACAACCAAACTCTTTCTGATAGCTCTGAAGAAGACAATTTCCCCCATTGCAGGCTGGAATGAGAAAGCAAGCGCGCGCTCTGCACAGGCATCGTACGACTGCATTAGGCGTCCCACGTGTGCATTGTGGGTAAGGCTGAATTAAACAGATCCTGAGAGGACTGGCCTCTGGAAACGGTGAGACACAGTGCCGTATAACAAGCACAGCTAAAATTCATGAGGTTTTCAGGTTTGTTGGGCCATATTTGTGTCCGTGGGCTTGGCAGGCATACAATATGGTCAGACAGAACATATTGTAAAAGAAGAAAAATAAAGAGAGAGAGAGAGAGGAAGAAGCCGAGACAGATTTGTGGCCATCTGCCCAGCAGGAGCTTGAATGTAATTGTGAGCTTGAGGTATTTAAAGTTACACCTCGCTTGGGCGCTCATGCATGATTCAGAGTGTTTGTAGCCAGGATATTTACCTGTACTTTTGTGTTTACAAGCTTTAGCTTTTTGTATTTGCCGTGCCAACAACACTAACTTCCAAACAGAGAGAAGGGTGCAATGGAAATGTAAAAATACAAATATTTAATATTTGCAAACATTATAATAAATGTAATATTTAGCTTCCTTTGCCCTTCAGCAAGTAGGAAATATACATACATTGAGTTATCAATCAAAGTTAACAAACAATAAATTAAAATTAGATGAATCCCTAAAGCTACAATAGTTATTGATTTCCTATTTTTTCTTTTTGTTCTTTGATTGATAGACATCACAGCAGCTGGGTTATTAGGTTGTTTTGGCTGCTATTACTTTAAGAGCTGCCGCTGCTGATCATGACGTGAATTGTAGTTTCATTCACGCTTTAGGGAAGTTGCAGTGCGCATCTGAAAAGTCTCTCATTTGATGTGGACGTAAAGATGTTTTTCATCTAAATAAACGCAATGCTTGTCAAGAAGAGAGAGAGGCAGCAGTTGTGGGTGGCCTACTAGCTCTGCCCCTGCATTAAATACATTAAAGATTTTTAGCATGTTAAACTGAAAAAAAAAAAAATTATTGTCCATGTTAATGTTAATGAATTTGTGTGTAAAGTTGTGAAAAAAGAGGCAACATTTTTAAAATGTAAGCAGTTACATTTTTTATTATTTGTATTTATTTACAGTGTACAAGCATGTTTATATAATTGTATTCAACCCCACTTTTAATTGTATATTTATGGAGCAAAAAAGGGGGGTTGAATAAAATTATAAAAACATGCTTGTACACTGTAAATAAATACAAATAATATATTTTTTAACTGCTTACATTTTAAAAATGTTGCCTCTTTTTTCACAACTTTACACACAAATTCAAGAATTGCACACATAAAATGCAAAATGCCTCACATCTCTTGCAAAATGACGCACTACATTCGAAATATCACAAACACATCTTAAAAGCAAACATTTGCAAACATCTTTGTCATAATATGAATTCCTGTTAGATATTTGTGTTGTGTTTTGAAAAAAAAAAAGTGTTTTATGAAATTCAAAGTCAAAGTCCAAGAATTAGTTTATGGTTTTGCAGATTGGTGTGTGGTTCTGGTGTTTGAGCATCAGGTTTCAGAAATTATGTGACAAGTAACAATTTTGTCTGTAAGCAGTAAAAACATATATAGTTCATATATAGTTCATGTGGTGACATCTCAGTTAAATTTACACTAATGTAGCAAATTAGCTCAAAATGGAAATGTATATAAATATTTACAATCAATTATGATGAATTACAATTATTTATATCAGCTGCCAGTAGTAACTGTAGCAGAAGTAATATTGTCATCTACGAATCTGTTCGTCCAGCGAAAATTCAGTGTAAGTTCATATCAACTCTAAAGGCCTATTCACACAGGCTTAGTATTATCTGGGGACCATGTGTGATTTTGAAATTACCCACGTCGGAATTTCATACTGTGATTTTACTAGAATTTACTGATTTATCTCCCGGATACCCGGATGTCAATGCTTTGAGAGTCCCGTTATGGTCCATTTAGATGGATAAAAAAGAAAAGAAAAGAAACTAATATAGTTTCGTGCCCTGTGTCATTTACATTTCACCAGGTTAAAATAATATCTCAAGCATAATGCTTGATTTATTTGTAACAAATTAACCTCAAAATCTTTTCAGCTTTCTCTTTCTGCAAATTGTGTGGTGTAGCGATATGACAGCACACAAAATGCTATCAAACACTCCAACGCAGCTCCATTCTTCGCGAAAGATGGATTAAAAGGTGCGCAGGAAACAAAACCTTGAAAAATGATATACGACCCACCAAATGCAGGCCAAATCACAGAGATGCCGATTCGCACGGGACTAATGTGTTCACAGGACCTCGGTGTTCAGCAATATATCCTACAGTATTAACTCTCTGTGGTCGACATTCTTGCTAGTGAGACAAGCTCAGTTTTTTAAGATCAGTGCAAAAGACACAAAAATACTCTGTTGATTTATGTCACACAAATAAGTGTTAGACATCAATCAAAACTGTTAAGTGTCTACATTTATTTGCATACACTCAAATAACAACAAAACTTTGTGGTTTTGGAAAACAAACAGGGTGTGCTCTCAGTCTTCTCTGTCTCCGCAAACTGCTTTTAGTAACTCAGCAAATACTCAACATCAAGACATGGGAGTTAAATCTACAGGAAGCTTGAATTGTCTACTTTTAAATGAAGTAAGTCTAATCGAAAACAAACATTTGTGATGAAGTAATCCGTATGAAACCAACATGATTTTCAGTCTTTCCCGTCTAACTCTTTATCTCTAATGTGATCCAACCCCCTCGCGGCTAGCACCGTACATATCCACGTGAGACACGTGCACATGGAGACGCCCAACATAAACAAAGAGAGAGCAGATCGTGCATCGCAGCTACTGTTCGTTTCTGCAAGAAGACGTAATGAGTAAAGGCTGGATTTCCCTCAAAATAAGAACAATGTTTCATTCAGAAGAGAAGATCAATCTGATGAGTAAGTAATGTTTCTTTTTTGCATTAGTTAACATGTTATTGTGACATAAAATTGAACACGTTTAGTTGGGTTTTTCCCAAACGACAACATGATGAATGCTACGCATCTAAGAATGTTTAGACCATGTTTATTATTAATACCCTGTTCACAAATAGATTTAATAGTGTTCTAAACAATAACAATTCGTTTCTTAGATATAAAATATAATTTGTATGCATTGCTTTACTAACTGTACCAACTTGCATTACAGCATGTAGCTGGATCAGAAACTTAAAGGGACACTATTCACATCAGGACCAGAAACTCATGTAATTTGTGCACAAAAGTTTTATTAACTAAACGCTAACACACATAACTAGTCTAAACAAACAAACAAATAAACATACACTCACACGTACATACAAAGTGGAGCTAAAGTGGATGAATGAAGCCATTAGAGAAACCAGAGAATGAAGCTATAAAAAGAGTCAGTTAACCACCTGAGTAAAACCATCAGCACCGTTTCCAACGGGGTCTATAGCTCATACTTAACCCATGTTTCGTTTAGTTAAATGTACGATACTTGCATTGCCTTGGTCCTTGATGAGTGTCCGGATGCAGTCTCGGATGAAAGGTTTGGTGGTGTTGGAGTTCTTCACGTTCTTCCAGGTTTGAAGGATGATGAACTCCAAAATATGTTATTCTGACTCTGGGGTGGTCAGGAGAGTTTTCTCCCAGATGGAAAAGGAAGACATGGCTGTAGTCAAGGCCTGCCAGGTGCGGCTGCACCAGCCCTGGGACTTAGCCACCAGCAGACGAGAAGGTGATGAGAGACGAGGGAAGAGACTAAAAGCGAGACGGGTCACTGAAGTGAGGCCTTTGCAGTTCTGTAGAGGTCACACCTCTCGGGGGTCAAAGAGCCAATGGTGACTTGCACTTTTGGAGAGAAAGTCTATGACTCTTTGTCTCTGAACTTGGTCATTTGCACATGCAACTGGATTGGATGTTGATGCAAAGACTACTTAAGATTCTTAGAACACTAATATGTTGCATATGTATAAACATAATATACACTCTCAATTAGATCATCCAAAGACGAATTCATAGAGACCAAACATGGTATATGTTACGTGAACGAGTGGTTCTATCATAAGCATACATAAAACAGTATACAATACAAAGGACAATACACAAGAACAGTAATAATATACACAATGACCTGAAGATATGTGATAGGAAGGTCAAATAAAGGTTTGTCTGTGAATGAGGGTCCATTTATATGGCATTGTGTGTCTTTGGGTGAATTAATTGAGAGTTGCTCTGCCCGCATTGGGCAATAAACGCAGTGTTATCAGCATTGTTTTCCATGGAACCAGAGGCCTGTTCTACCTTTTTGAGGCGTTAGACACATTTTGGGGGAAGGGTCCATAGACCCTCATAGTTGGCTTGTTGATTAAGGAGTGTTACGGCGTATTTGTTAAATATAACAAACAAAATTGTGTTTCTGATTGGTCCAGACGCAACACTAAAGTCACAGAATTTTTTTAAATGTTTAAAATGATGCCTATATTCGGGTTACATCAACACAAGTAATTTTAGTACAAGTGTTAAATTAAAGGGTCAAGTCTGGTAGAAATAGCTCTGTAAGGTAACACTTTTGAGGGAGTATGAGACTGAGAGCCCATTTATTTTAAACCATTACTTTAATGTGCCAAGTAATTACTTATTGCCAGAACAAGTCTAAGGAGAGTAAGATAAAACAGTTTTTTACTTGAAGCCAAGACAGGGATGAAGCAATATCTTGCCATATTTCTCTCATGGCAGAATTATAAAGTAAAATATCCCTTAAGGTTTTTTTAAAAAATAAGATAATAATATTAAATAAAATGTACTAACCATCTTCTTTATGTCTACCAAAATTAAATTCAAATAATTATTAAAGACACAATATTTAAATTCAGGGCGATGCTATCCTATTGCCACAAGAAAATGATTCCCAAATGTGTGCTGATCATATTAATGTGGAAATGTAACTGTTCTTTCATGTGCAGAGTGAAATATAACTTGGGAAATATTATAGCTGATAACAAACTTGTCGGTCTGCCTTAAGTTTCTCAGTCAAAGTTTGAAAACATTTATTTAGCTGGAGCCATTAAGCTAAAAATGTATTAAGTCTATGTTCCACTGCATAAACTTTATATCTTAGACCTAATTGCACTGGAAATCCCATCAAACACTACATTTTATATTGTTTGAAAATATTTAAATAGCCATGGTTACACCCATGTATTGGCTCAGTTGTCATCTGTTTTAAGAGAAGAGGCTCCCAAAGTCAAAATCACTAGATAAGATAACATTTAGTGTTTGAGTCAAGGCTTTAACTCAAGTGCAGTATTTTTGTGTAAAAATATGTGTCAAGTTGTGTCAATTTTCAAATAAATACCACAATACTGTTACATAGTTTGTGTTGTTTGACAGATAATTTTAAATGCATTTGAATTAAAGTCATTTAACTCAATGATTTGCAGTGTCCCCAGTTTGTCATACACTATATGTAATTAAAAGTAATGTCGTATTGTAGCATCCCAGTAAGTAAATAGTAAACTGTTCTTAACTGATCGCGATGCAAATAATTTGGGGAATGTGCTGTTTTGTAGAACCGAATGCGTTCATTGGGCTGTTGCTGTGAGGTTAAGGTTGAGCTCGTTCTCTGTTTGGCTCAGATTATAAGTTCAGTTCTGACATTGCAATATGTTTCTCAATTTGTCAATGTGGTTGCAAAGAAAACTGTACAATTTACGCTTTGAAGTGTGAATTACTTGCAAAGTTGGGGCAAATGCATGAGTTCGTAAGCTTCAAGTTTAAACAGAGTGGTGTTCTAACAGAATTCTAAACAAGACAATACATGCGATCTTAACAGCAGTATGCTTAAAAGGTTGGCTTAAGTAGATGTAATCGAATGGCAGGCCATAATTACATGCCACCCCTGCTCCTATCACAGCTAATGCTGATAACATTAATACTGTTTGCCAATTACCCGTTCCACTCCTTGAGCACTGGCACATTGTGCCACGGTGAATGGCCCTATTAGTCATGTGAAGGTTTCTGCCGACTCGCCTGAAGGCTTCAACAGTCCATACAGTCACGAGTCCAGAAAATATATTAGCTCCAGCATCAATTTATTGATTTGAGGGGGATTTACCTCCCCTTATTTAACTGCCAAGATGATAGAGTTATCGTTAAATGTAAAAAACGTCTTATATTGAGGGAGAGACAATATGCTGCTCCGGTCGTTTGAGCCTCATGTCAATCTTTAGTGGAATTGGGGGTGTTTGAAATGAAAAGGCGCCTCCATATTGAAGAATCAGTATTATGAGCTCGAGCTAAAGATGAAAATCAGTGACTTTTTTCCACAGAATTCAATTCCTGGGTGTCTTTATACATGTACCTCAGAGCCATGCATGATCCTTTGAAAGCCAGACCTGTTTTGACAACACTTCCATTTAGGCTGTTTTAGTAACACACACACATACACAAAAATTGGTTTAGCATGAGATACACGGGCCACATGAGAATGAAGACTGTTCCCGCTCGAGGCGGTTCAATATCACCCTTCTATTCTGTCTCAAGCACACACACACACACACACACACACACACACACACACACACACACACACACACACACACACACACACACACACACACACACACACACACAAAGTAAGTGAGGGACGTGGCAAACATTAGTGCTGAGGAAGGCACAATTTTACTGCTGGCTGTCCCGTTCAGTTCAAGAGTGCATGCTGTGAAAAGCCTGGGTGATATGGCCCAAGTTCATTGATTTTCATGAAAAGGGTCCATAATTCATGAGATGGGCCATGGAGGTTCACCATCAGTACTAGGAGTATAACCGGTGCTTTCAACAGCAGTGAGTGCTCTCACATTTATTAATATTGTCAGAGCGATTTGTGTTCCTAAGCATTTTGGTTTGCCTATTAGGTTATTGCTACAGCCTAGGTTTTGTAACCAGTTTTAGGAGGATACCATTCCTGTTAGTACATACTAAAGAACACTTTGTGCCACTTTAGTTGACAGGCATTATGGGTGAAGTCTGAGGATACTGAGTGAGGGGATAATGGAGGAGAGAGCCGTTTCTCATTCATCTTAAAGGTAGTTGGTCTGCTGGAGCAGAACCCTGTGGAAGTACACAATTTGAAATCTGCCATCTTTGCTCATGGACACTCAGTTTTGTAGCCAATACGTTTTTAGCTGATCGCCTCAACCTAATGTCATGTTAAGTCAAACTTATATAGTGCTTCAAAGAATACAGATTGTTTCGAAGAAGCTTCAATAATTAGGAAAATAACAGCGTTAATGTTGTAAGAATCTAATAAAAATGTAGGTGTGAAGCTGCTCGACAGAAGGCAACAGTGTCATTATTCAGCTCAAATCAGTTCGATGTGGATTTAATTAAGTTCAGTAACAGTGTTGATGTTAGAAAGTTAATCTGATAGTATTACTAAAATATTAATTTTATTTTACACCCCATGCGTGTAAAATAATTTTCATTTTACTAGTGTAGGTAAAAATAACTGCATAATAATGCATGTGGAAAATTATAGCTTTATTGCTTTTGTAATTTTTGGAATATAATAATAACTGACACTGTTGTGTTTGATTATTATTAGTATTATTATCTTTTTAGCAATGTTGGAAATTGTTTAAGCCACTGCTTCAGTTTATTTTATTTTATGTCATCACTTGTTGCTATCTCTATTACTCTTGTGATTTACTATTCTCTTATCTGCATTTTTGTGTTTTACATAACAAAGTGACATTCACACAAGATTTTTCGTTCTATACATATCACCCCAACATCTAAATATGTAATTCTCCAGGGCATTTTCCACCTGACTATCTTTAATTTACTATAAATGTGTTGAGAGAACCAGCTTCATGGATCTCAGTCAGATGGACAAGGTGAGAAAAGAACATTTACATCTTAAAAAAGGGGGGTAAGGCCACAAGAATGCTTTATGTTGTTATCACAGCCTGGGCAAAAATATGCATCTGGGTCAAAAACGTACCTGTGAAGCTCCCTGATGCCGTAGCATCACTGTCATTCTTGCAGTGTACTGTAACACACAGTACAATCCCGTATTATTAACCACAGGAACAGACACTTCTAAGAATCTGACATCAAAATCACAGTGATCCAAGTTCATAAAGACCTTTCATCTATTTCTCAGGAAATAGTATTATCAGATAGTTTCATAGTACTTCACCTTGTACTTCAGAATGGGGTCTACTGTTATGCTACTTTATGATGGTTTGTGCCCTTTTCAAAGCTTTGATAGCCTCAGTTCTCATTCATCTAGTGGGCACAAAAAGAGCCAAGAGTAAAACTCGGAATGTTCTTCTTTGTGATCCCAAAAAAATAAGTGAACAACATATTTGTGGATGAAGTTCATCTTTATATGTCATTTCATTAAAATCTCTTTCTTGACATATAGTTGAAGTTTACTACTGAATGTACTAACAATAATTTATAGCAAACTAAACTATAGTTTCATGTAATTTTATTAGAACTCGTATGTTATGTAGTTAAATATATTTGTAATTACAAATGAAGTTGAAATTTACTTTTAAGTTTATGAAATTTAAGTTGATGAACATGTAAATGTAATATTAAATAACACATACAACTGAATAGATTTTTAAAGCATGGCAAAATAATATTAAATACAATGATTGTAAATGTACTTCAAAGCAAAATAATTTGGCATTATTACAAAGTGCATGTTTTGAAGTCTATTCTATTTAACTATTTTAAGTGTATCTAAGAATTGATGTTCACTTTTAATACAATTAAACACTTATTTTTTCACAAGAGAATCCTTTATTTTTTTTGGATGTTTATGATGTGCGTGATTTTGGTTTCAGCGACCGACTGATTCCCTATAGTCTTGGTGCTTTTTTGTGGTTAGTTAATAAAGGAAGAACACAAATCAAGTTTAAAACTAGATGTGGATTTTAGCAACGGAAATAGCATGTTTGTGGTATCTGGAGTGCATGAAATATGCCATAAATATACTTTTGCTCCTGTAATTCAAGAACCATCACTTCACCCAAAGCATGACCAAAAAAAAGAGAAAAATCTCCAATTTATGGGCAGATAAGATGAAGAAAACACAGACTTCACTTTAAACAGATGGGAGGAAAATGGACATTGATTGCCAATAATTGAAGGACGACACGTTGAGTTGTTCTAGTCTGTGAAGGGCAGATGGTATCGTGTTTCCTGTAATGGTTTAACACAACAGCAGTGCCGAATGCAGTGTGCGTCTGCAGTGTGACAGGATATATATATATATATATATATATTACTGTATATAAACATTTGGGGGTATTTTTATGTTAAGGTGTTCATGAACCCCAAGGATTGTTTGTCTGTGGTGGTAGTAACCCCCACGTGCATTGAAAATCTGAGCATTTATACATACAAATGCAAACAATGATGTGCTCCTCACTTTTTTCCATTGGGTCACGTAAAACAAGCTGGGAGGATTCACTTCTCGTTTCCCAAGCGAGAACTTGGACATGAATATTTCAACACACCCACTTGGCACCTACTCTAGATCTCATGCTCTATCTTCTGCACACTCTCTCTCTCACACACACACAAACACACAAACTGGTATTCCAGGCTAGATAAAACACGACCAAAACAAGCATTTACAATGGATTTAGTACATTACAACTTGTAGGGATTTTTTTTTTTAGATAAACATACAGCCAGTGATCAGAATGCATTTTTTTGTATAGAAAAGAGCAGCTGTGACATCCACTTGGCTGAAAAAAATTGAGGTGGCACATGCGTTACACTGTTGTTGTTGGTTTTTTTCTCCTTCAATTTACCCTTTTTAAAGATGCTAATTGTGCATTTCCACAATTATTACCATTACAAATATTATAATAATATTTTTATATTAAGAAAAATCACATTTACAAAACTATAATTTGTGTACTTTACTTATAGTTTACTTTATTAAAATGCATAAAATTACAAAAAAAATAGTTAACACTGTAACATGATTGTTTGTAATACACCGGTTAAAATCTTTATCATCTATTTTCCATCTTGTGAAAAGTCATAAACTTTCAATTTTATGAGCTCCCTGAAAATGTGGTCCATAAGATCTTTAATGTGTAGTATACTTTGATCAGTGTCATGTCTGTGTCATTACAAATAGATTATCACATTATACCTTATGTATCTAAGAAGTAAATTATGAACTACAAACAGATTTATACAGGCAAAGAGAAGAGGCAAGATTTACGACAAAATTCTGAAGACATAAATGTATTAATTTGCATCTTCTATCTCTTCTATCCAAATATGACTGAGGAATGCAACAAGTGATTAATCTTAAGGAGACAAGAGACATGTCTCAACATGTCTCATAACACATCAACTAGTTGGAGAAACTAACTAGCCACGACTGTTTCCCAAAACCATAGTAACATGGTCACATCTCTGTTGTTTGAATCACAATGTTTAAAAAATATCTGATGGTCATTAATTATGTCACACACAAGTGGTGGAGTAGTTACTTCTGCTAATTACCTAATTTAAGATCTCTGAGATGATGCTGTAATGAACAAACACCTGATGACAATGTTTTTTTTTTATGTTTTGTTGCTTTATTTGATGTTTATTGATGTTTGGTTCCCTTTCATACTCATACTATGTTGGTAATGACACTTTGGAAATGCACCCTAGTACCCCTGTACTTTTTCCCCCTTTCTTTTATCTTTATTTTTAATTATCTAGTTAAGAACTCACAGAAGACATGAGCATTCACAAAGTTTCCAGAGGCAAGTAATTTGCAATACTGAATGCACAACTGCTCTACAACGTGATACAATCACAGCCAATCAGAAGATATTGAATGTTTAATGTACGGTTATGAGGAGTGTGATTTTGGCACAATCAAATTTCACAGTTGGGCCGGGGTAGCTCAGCTCAGCTCAGAGCTGCAGAAAGAGAAACTGAACACATGAACAAAATCTCTGGCTGGCATGTTTGTTTGTTTGTCTGCTCATTGCTTGCCTGGCTGGCATGTTTGTTTATTTTGATTAATCTGATAATTTGATGATCATGTTGTGCTCCGGGCTTTTATATTATTTTCAGATTAAAGGAACAACTTACTCAAAAATGAAAAGTTGCTGTATACTCACCTCAGGCCACTCGTGGTGTAGATGAGTTTGTTTCTTCATCAGAATAGATTTGGATACATTTAGGATTGCATCAATTGCTCACCATTTGATCATCGGCAGTGAATGGGTGCTATCAGAATGAGAGTTCAAACAGCTGATAAAAACATCATAATAATTCACAAGTTAAAGGTACAACTCCAGTGCATTAATTATAATCCTATGAAGTGAAAAGCTGCATGTTTATGATAAACAAATCTATCATTAAAACTTGTTTTTATTTCAAACCACCGTTTCTGACTAAAATAGGAGGCTTCTATATTATTACCTTTGCCAGTGAAACAAGTGTTCCATCTGAATCAGGAGCGAAATATGCACTGATCGAGCAGTGTTTACAAGCGAAAACAGGCCAAAAAAAACAACCTGGTCTCATAAAATATGTACCTCTGTGCAGAGCCGATCCTCCCTATACGCAGAATACGCAAGCTGCATAGGGCCCCCGAAACACCAGGGGGCCCCTTGCTCTCAAAGATGATTTAATTTTAGTTTCGTTTTGTAATTTGGCCAGCGGCTATGAAAACATGAATGATAATTTATTGTAATGCGGCGCTGACGCCCTTTCTAAGTGAAAAACTGTCAAATCATGTAATGTGCATTTCGTAAAGTCTCTTGCTCGAGACTAAAAACGGATTGAATGCATAGCGAGCCACGGAAGAGACATGTTTCTCGAGCCGAGACGGAGTGAAACACGGACAAATGCGTACCCCCCAGGTGACACAGTTTTGCGTAGGGCCCCCAGAAGTCTAGGATCGGCTCTGCCTCTGTGCACTTTCTGTGCAACACCATTTCATGTACCTTACTGCACGTTTTGCTGCAGTTTCAAAGAGAAATGTCCACTGAGTGGCGCTAAAAAACTGGTTAAATATATGTGAACACTGGCACATTTTTATAACGTTGCTACAGAAACATATTGCGGCGGTTCAGAATTCAAATATCCGGGGTCTGTCCTAAAAGTTAATGTTCTATCATGCCCTGCACAAAACTCAACCCTAAACCTACCCGATAGTGTTAACAAATGCAAAACTGATATAAAAACATATTTGTTGATGCAACCATGCTATTTCAACTTCCTTATATGCAGATTTGAACTGCTTTGTTGAAAAGTGATTGAGCTTCTCACCTCTTAAGTATGTCTCTGTACTCCGTGAGCTACCAAACAAACTTACCATCAATGAAAACCCATAGATACAAGGCTGGATTTGTGCGATGTTAACGTTCAAAAGCATCAGTTTTCAAATCTCCCAACATATTATTATTGTTTTGAAGTCGTAACATGATATTCTTCAAGTAACTGTGCAAAAATTATGCTTTATTAATCAAAATTCTGTAAATGTGTGTGAAAAGGAGTAAAAGATGTCAGAGTTTTACTGCCTCTAGTGTTTGTTTATTTCGGAAACTTCAGTAATATGTAGTTATTGGTACATATTTTGTGTCTCGCTAAAAAGAGCACCTAGATACGTAAATGCCACGAGACCAGGTATAAAAAAACATGTCTGTGAATTTTGATGTGAGAGAACAGGGATGGACCTTTTCACTAAAGGAAGCATTATTTAGGATTATGGATTGATATTTGTCCCAACCATCTGTTTAATGTTAAAACGTCTTATTTATGGATTTGTTTCTTACAGACACACAGCTTTGGCGTCACAAGATGTTAATCGATGCACTGGAGTTGTGTTTTTAAACTTTTAATTATTCTAATGTTATTATAATGTTTTTCTCAGCTGTTTGAACTCTCATTCTAATGGCACCCATTCACCGCAGAGGATCCATTGGTGAGCAACTGATGTAATGTTACATTTTTTCTGAATCGGTTCTGATGAAGAAATAAATTAATCTACATCTTGAATGGCCTGAATATTAGTATATTTTCAGCAAATTTTCATTGTGGGGTGAACTGTTCCTTTAAACACAGAATGTAAAAAAAAAAAAAAAAAACATAAACGAGACTTGTATGTAAGGCATTCATATGCATTAGAAAAATAACAAAATCCACACCAAACCTTTTAAAACACACCAGCCTTTCTGAACATGCACAGTACACACAGTTGGCTCTTGAGGGTGTGCAATTTCTCCATCAGATTTTGTAATTATGGTACGTTGCCATTTAGTCAGCGGCAGCCAATCTGCAGCCTGAGTGCTCTCTGCGATTGATTACTGAGCTGCAGCAAACATATCAATGAGAAGAGATATGCCCTTGCCCTAGCAGCCGCCCCCTTCTAGATTAATACACTATGTCACTCTCTGATATAGATCACCCATTCAAACACAACAGTCTGGGCAATTAAATGCGCCTTCCGTGCTCCTTTCTGTCACTTTCAGCAGCTTTGCACGGTTTTACTTCTGCCACACTTTAACCTTAGCTCGTAGAATGACATCATATGAAAATGTGATTAAATGTAACCAAATGTTGTTGTTTTTTTAGCTAGTTTATTATGTAAACACACAGTGGGATTTAATTCCTAGTTAAATGTTGAATATTGTTATATATTCACATGTTCAAGATGGCGCCGAGTATGGCAGCCGTGTTGCGAGCTCCGGGACAACTTTGTAGTTTTTCGTATGTTTTATTAGTTTTTTTGTTGTTTTACGTGTTGGATGTTGTTAGTGTAACTGTCTACAATAGAGACATGCTTTTAAACATTGGTTCCTCCATCGCGCAACGCAAACCGGACTTTGAGTTCTTGAATGCCGGTGGATTGTTCACAGACACGGCATCAGAGCCCTTTGTCTGGGCCGCGCAACCGAGGAAACGCCGCCGAAGCCGAAAAAGAGGAAAGAGAGCTGGCGTTCTCGTCAGACTGAGACGCCGTGCTTTCCGACCCCCTCTCCCAACCATTTTGCTGGCTAACGTTCAGTCACTGGATAACAAACTCTGTGAACTGCGGGCGCGGATCTCATACCAACGAGAAACAAGGGATTGCTGTGTTATTTGCCTCACAGAGACTGGATGTCTGCAATGGTTCCAGACTCAGCCATCGAGCTCACAGGCTTCTCCGTGCACCACTCGGATAGAACAAAAGAGCTCAGAGGGAAAAGCAGAGGCGGGGGTGTTTGTTTCTATATCAACAACAATCGTTGTGTGATGAAGGAACATACACTCTATTAAATCCTTCTGCTCCCCTGATCTGGAATTTCATACGCTTCTGTGTCCGACCATTCTGGCTACCGAGGGAATTTACAGCGATCATAATCACGGCTGTTTATATCCCCCCCAAGCTAACACAGACCAGGCACTCAGGGAACTGTACGGGAATATAAGTGAGCAGGAAACCGCGAACCCAGATGCAGCGTTCATTATTATGGGGGACTTTAATAAAGCCAACTCAGAACAATAGCTACAAAATACTTCAACACATTCACCATCAACACGCATGGAGATCGTATACTCGACCATTGTTACTCCCCCTTCCGGGACGCATACAAGTCCCTCCCCCGCCCACCTTTCGGCAAATCGGATCACTCCTCCATTCTGCTTCTGCCTGCTTATAGGCAGAAACTGAAACGTGAAGCACCCGCCCTCAGGACAATACAATGCTGGTCGGACCAATCGGACGCTACACTACAGGACTGTTTTGATCACATGGACTGGGACATGTTCCGGGCAGCGTCTGATGACGACATAGAGGCGTATTCAGATTCTGTAACGTGTTTTATCAGGAAGTGTATAGAGGACGTGGTACCGACCAAAACAATCTGCATCTACCCCAACCAAAAACCATGGATTAACAGCGACGTTCGATCAGCCTTGTCAGCGCGGACATCTGCCTTTAAATCCGGAAACACTGACGATCGTAAACAAGCCAGTTAGATCCATCAAAGCAGCCAAACGACAATACAAAAACAAAGTTGAAGAACATTTCAACAACAACAACCCAAGAAGCATGTGGCAGGGCATCAACAACATCACAGGCTTTAAAGGGAATAAACCAGCTACTGTGAACATTGGTTCCAGACTCAGCCATCGAGCTCACGGGCTTCTCTGTGCACCGCTCGGAGAGAACAAAAGAGCTCACAGGGAAAAGCAGAGGCGGGGGTGTTTGTTTCTATATCAACAACTCGTGGTGTGATGAAACCAGCTACTGTGAACAATGGTTCCAGACTCAGCCATCGAGCTCATGGGCTTCTCCGTGCACCGCCTCTCTACCGGACGAGCTCAACACTTTTTATGCTCGTTTCGAGGCTGATAACACCGCCCACACAGAGAGCGTTCCCGCGGCTGCTGCATAAGAGGTGAGCCACTCTCGCTTTCTCCTGTCGTGGATGTAACCCGATCCTTCAAACGGTGACATCCGTAAAGCCGGAGCCCGGATGGCATACCAGGCCGTTTGCTCAAAGCATGCGCTTCCAACTAGCTGGGTTTTTACAGACATTTTCAATCTGTCCCTCTCACTGTCTGTAGTTCCCTCATGCTTCAAAAAATCAACCATTGTGCCCATACCTAAGACAAATAAAAATCACATGCTTGAACGACTAGAAGCCCGTTGCTCTGACACCCATCTTCAGCAAGTGTTTTGAGAAGCTCGTCAGAGAACACATCTGCTCTGTGCTGCCTGCTTCACTGGACCCACTACAATTTGCATACCGCAGTAACCATTCCACAGACGATGCTATTGCCTTCACCCGCACACTGCTCTCTCCCACCTGGAAAATAAGAACACCTATGTGAGGATGCTGTTCGTGGATTATAGTTTGTATTTAACACCATAGTGCCTGCCACACTGGTTGCGAAGCTCCAGACTCTGAGACTGAACAGATGTCTGTGCAGCTGATCCTGGACTTCCTGACAGGCAGAAGTCAGGTGGTCAGAATGGGCAACAACACCTCATCTCCCTGACCTCACAACACTGGTGCTCCGCAGGGCTGCGTCCGCAGCCCACTCCTGTACTCCCTGTACACACACGACTGTACAGCAACACACAGCTCCAACGTCATCGTCAAATTTGCCGACGACACAACGGTGATAGGCCTGATCACCGACAACGATGAGACAGCCTACAGAGAGGAGTGAGTACCCTGAATAAATGGTGCAGGAGAACCACCTCTCACTCAGCATCGACAAGACCAAGGACTTGGTGGATTACAGGAGACAGAGGCAGAGTACACACACCCATCACCATCGAGAAGACACCTGTGGAGCAGGTAAACAGCTTTAAGTTCCTCCGTTCACATCAAAAGGATCTCACATGGTCTGCTCACACAGATGCAGTGCTGAAGAAGGCACATCAGCGCCTCTTCTTCCTGAGACGGCTGAGGAAGTTTGGAACAAGCCCCAGAATCCTCAGATCCTTCTACACCTGCACTGTGGAAGCATCCTGACCGGCTGCATCACCGCCTGGTTTGGAAACAGCACCGCTGGCAACCGCAAAGCTCTGCAAAGGGCCGTGCGAACTGCCCGCCACATTGTTGGAGGTGAGCTTCCTTCCCTCCAGGACATCTACACCAGGCTGTGTCCAAGGAAAGCCCGGAGGATTATCAAAGACTCCACCCGTCCCACAGACTGCTCTCTCTGCTGCCCTCAGGAAGACGTCTCCGCAGCATCCGTTCCCACACTAGCCGACTGAGGGTCAGCTTTTTCCCTCAGGCTATCAGGCTAATGAACAGTCATAAATATCTCACCCTACATCACACTCCCACTCACACAACATGCCATGCACTGCACTTTAACACAGTTATACCGGACTACACGCACACACTGCATTAACACATCTGCTATCACTGGACACCATACAAAGCACATCCACGACATTGCATATGCATAATCTGTTGCACCTTGCACAACTATCTGTTGCACAACCAATCTGCTGTAAATTTATAATCTGTTGCACCTTCACATATTACTATGTATAGATGTGTACATAATGTAGACGTGTACATACGGTGTATAATGTGTATTGGTAACTAAGTATGTCTTTATAGTACACTGTGTGTACTGAGTATATGTATGTGTATTTTGCACATTGTCTTCTGTACAGTCTGTAAATATGTACTGTCCATATGCATTTTTTTATTTTTTTATTTTTTTGTGCTGTCTGGAGCACGCTCGTAAGAATTTCACTCACCAAGGCACTTGTGCTGTGGTGATGTGACAATAAAAGTGATTTGATTTGATTTATATGTACATTATATATGCTTAATATTGTACAAGTACATAATAAGCACATATTTTATCAGGCTAATTTGTTTAAATCAGTAAACTACATTGTGCAACCTCAAGTTAAATTGATGCATTTTAATATATGCGGTGATTAAATTATGCTAATGTACTATAGGGTCGACGTAATGGGATTGACAGTTTTACAATTCAATTTCAAGCTCCTGTGCTCAATCTTTATACAAGTGCAAGGTGCTTCTTGCAAAGATGATTATTTGCTGATAATTCAATGAATATCCACTTTCTATCATCACATGTTTACTTTACCAACCCAGGTATAAAGGTTGACAGTTTTTGATTATACCTTACTGACAAATATAACAAAAAAACATTGGATTATATGATTCAAAAAGAGAGTGAAAGGATGATGATACCATTAAGATAAACCTTTTAAAATGGTTTTATAGTTAGTTACTTTACATTATATTTAAGGATGAATATGATGGTAAAAGAGATACAAATGACACTTGTTTCAGTAAAAGTTATAATTTATTATAATTATAGAAGCAACTAATGTTTTCTATTTAATAAATATTATATGAACTTCAACCAATTCATAAACATTTTACATCTATAAAGATGTGCATATGCTGTTAATACGTTAATAAATGTTTCAACGTCTATCCAAATGAACAACATGTTGGTCTTTTAAATAGAATCAGTTTATTAATAATCAAAATACACTGATCATGATCAGATAAACTGAACCCACTAATATTTCTTCCATTTAGCTCAATAAAAGCTTTAATTCCTCTGCATTATGTATATACAACTGGGATCAGTTCATGTTTTATACAAGCCGATTTAACATCTTGCTTTAAAATACATGATGCAGAATATGTACTATGTATTTCAGGTTGTAAAATGTCAAGCAAATAACAGATAATGCCAGCTACCAATAACATGAAACATGGGGAGCAATATTTCTGCTCACGGACCCCATTTTGGGAATGTGTTTGAGTGTAAATGCTGTTTATGGCCTGAGGAACCATGCCTGCTCGTTTTACTGTAGCCTCCATGATATGAAGAAACTGAAAGAAATATGGAATATATTAAAGATATAGTCCCCACAGTGCAGTGCTTATACTGTTAGAGTATCACATTCTCAGATTATGAAACACACATTTGCATACATTACACCCACTTCCAAGCACACAAATATGATGATGTGTGTGTGTGCGTGCATTTCATTATGGTTAACAACACACACACACACACACACACACAACGCACGCACACACGCATATATACACATATAGAGACCATGTGGCTGGTTGTACACACTCACCTCAAGGCAGGTACCACCTGTGTCACTCGCAGCAGCTTCATACATTGTTAAAGTCATTAAACTGGCACTCGCAATCCATTTTACCTCCATAATCTGCTATATTTCTAAGTGAAACTGGATTTTTAATGAGATTGTGAAAAGTGGGCTCTACGTGGATGGAGTAATTTTCTGTTTTTGCTGAAGTGCTTGGTCGCTCCTCTAACTCTTTTTTGCTATTTACAGAGTGTAGGTCTGTCACAGAGACAGGTGTGATTTCTCAGGGCACCAATTTCAGTGATATCCGTTGGGTATAGGACATTTGGTATGCCAAAGTAAAAATCACTTACAGCATCTTTAACAACTGTTTAGGGGGCAGCTGAATAGCTGTAATCCATATCAATTTAGCATCTTAAGGCCTCATGCTAATTTATTTTTCATTTGATGGTTTTGCATAACAAAGTGTTTTCAAAAAGCCCAGCATAAATCTCTGATCTCCAGTGAATGCATCTGTCATAACCAGAGAGATTAAAGGATATATCTCCTTCAAATGTATTTTCTCTTTAGCTTCAGCTGCATGGTAGGTGAACAATCGTTTATAGTATGGCTGTGGAGTTAAGCCAGTATCTGTATCTTTATATGTATCAATGACAGAATTATGTGTGTCTATATTCAAAAAGATAGGTCCTTATTATAAAAGACCTTTATTTGACAAGGTAAGGTTGGGGCTTAAATCAGAAGTTTGTGAAAATTACACTTTTAGTTAAAAGTTTGGGATCAGTAAGATTTGTAAATGTTTTTGAATGGGTCTTTTGCTCACAAAGGCTGTATTGTTTTGATAAAAAATAGAGGTAACTGTTGTGATATATTGCAATTTCAAGTTTTCTGTGTGATTATATTGTAAATTGACATTTATTTCTGTGATTAAAAGCTGAATTTTCAGCATTATTATTCAAGTTTTCGATGTCATGTCATCATTCAGCAATCATTATAATATGCTGCTTTGCTGCTCAAGAAACCTTTATTCAATGTTAAAAATAATTTTGCTGCTTTATATTTTTGTGAATACCGTGATAAATTGGTAATAATACTGTTTTGCATTACATAAATAAAATACGTTATGATATATTCAGATAGAAAACAGCTATTTTAAATTTGAATAATACTGTATATTACAATTTTACTGTATATTTTACAGTACATGAAAAGCCTGTTTTAAATGTAATTTATAAATTCTGTACATTTTGTGTTCTGTAAATATTTTTAAAACAGAACAATCATAATAAATATCAAATAAAAGGAATTGGGTGGTTTAGTAGAGAACATGCGGCATTTGCGTGCGGGGCAGGTTGGATAAAATTAACTTTTTGAAAGTCAATGAAATTAAATGAAACAGTAAAAAAAATATTGCATAACCCTTACAGAAAAAAAGCATCCCCAAACCATATTTTTTCATAATTAAATGCATATATTTAACTCAAAATACATTTGCAAGATTATATTTTCAGCTTTCAAGATTTATTTAATTTTTAATGCTATTTTTTTATGTGAACAATAATCTTTAATCATGACATTAGTTTATGTTTGTGTTTTTTTTAGTGTGAGGAATTCCTTAAAGGACTCAAATTATGGCGTTGAACTGAAGCAGATGCTATATATTGCACCATAAAGAGTTTATGGTCCAATAAATGGTAAATAGTCATTATTTACGAGTACTATTAATTACAGCATTTATTCAAGGCCTTCCGAATAGGCGTAATTATTATGCGTTGAGTCTGATTTAATTTTCCTACCTTGGGATTAGATAATTTAATAGCTTTCCTAGGCAAAACACTGCGTCATGATGGCAGTATTTGATGGAGATGGATGGATCGAGAGCAGAAATGCTCTCAAGGTCGACGCTAAACTGTGAAAGGCATTATGCTGGTTAACCTACAATGCATCAAACTACAGTCAAGCAAATATAAACGTCTGAATGCCATTGACGATTTAATGTTTAATTTAATGTATTACTTAGTGCTTAGGTAAGCAAAAGTATGGAAATGTTATATGCGTGAAATATAAAAGAAAGACAGATTGCAGATTTGATTTTCTTATGCAGTGATCTGATTGTATGGATAAAGATGGCTGATATTTACATAATGTACATTTGGATTTAACAAGTGAGATTCCAAGGACATAGCCGCAAATAGCCATATGGCATAAATGTTTTCATTTTTTCTTATCTAATTCATAAAGTGTGTTGTTTCACCTCCCACATTTCCCCTCGGAGACTACGTGCACATGGTCGCCCCCGTGTCTCTAAATAGGTAGCACCAGTGTAAATAGCACAAAGCAAGTGTGAGCTAAAATATAACAGAAATTACATCACCATTAGTGCTACAGCACATCACAAGATTGCACAAGATTTACACTCGAGTTGCTCTCAGAGGAGAAGAGAGCAAGGCAAACCTCAGGCTTTTTTCTTCAAAACATACTCTGCTTTGAGTTTATTCTGTATACTGAAAAACAGGGGTGATAGTCCGGAGACGGGACATAAAAAGACATGTTTAGAGCCTCCATCTTTGCTCCAATAAAAGCAGGAGTGCATGTATTATGTACACCATTTTGATGGACGACTATGGCACATACCTGGGCTGATAAATGTTAACATTGATTTAATGTAAGAATCAACGATATACTGATTTATAAAACACTTTTTTGCAATGTATTCTGTAATATATATTTGCAATGCTAATCTGCAACAGCAGCAACAACAAAACCAACAACAACAATACTACTACTACTACTACTACTTAGTACTAGTCAAGGGTTTAGGTTTGCTATCAACATTGGTGGGGACATAAATCCGACCCCCCCACCCCCAGTTACAATTCATACTTCCAAGCTTACAGAGTTTCTTTCTTTCTTCCTTTCTTTTTTATATAGTATGTTTAACAGACAATAATTACACAATTATGATTTTGTAAACCAACAACATCAGCATCAGAGCACTGGGTGTCTTAACGGAACAGGTAAGCCAGAAATGAAAATTATGTCATCATTTACTCACCCAGTAGTTCCAAACCTGTATGAATGTCTTTATTCTGTTGAACACAAAGGAAGATATTCTGTAGAATGTGGGAAACAAAGCAGTTCTGGGGCACTAATGACTTCCATTTTTTTTTTTCCTACTATGGAAGTCAATGGTGCCCCAAAACAGCCTGTTTACAAACTTTCTTCAAAATATCGTCCTTTGTGTTCAGCAGAATAAATAACTTCATACAGGTTTGGAACTACTTGAGTGTGAGTAAATTATGACATCATTTTCATTTTTGGGTGAACTATACCTTTAATCACACATCACTTTATTTTAATATTAATTGAATTGGACCCAGGCTGATTCTGAAAGAATACTCTGCTGTCGCTGTAGTAACGAAACTCTTGTGCATCTTATTGACAGATAAACTGCACGCTCTTATATCAGTGTTGTTTTTTAGTGTGTGTATATTTCAGATAACAGTTTGACTTGTACATTCAGTTGAACAACATTAATTTCAAGTTTAAGACTGTCCGGGGCGACTCAGGATGCTCTTCCAAATCCTGCGGTGCCACAGTTACATAACGTTAGTTTATCCCCAAAAATGAAATAAAATCACGTTATTATTGTTGATGTTCATGACTTTATCCTAGGCTGAAATATTTTCTATCTTTCCGGACAAAATATTTCTGTCCATATGCTTTTATAGGGAGCTAGTTATAGCCATAGATTGCGCTTTCTCTTTCAGTTTGCTCTGTTTTGTCAAACAAACACCACTTCAAACTCATCGATGCACCTTTGTTCATTCCTGAAGTGGGATTTTATATTAACTGTTTTAGACTGCTGTCTTGAATTGGGTGCAATACCTGTGAGTTCTAAACGCGGCTGTGCTTCTCGTGCGGTGTGTGACTACATTCTGCACATGTATTAAATGCGCGTCCTTGAGAGCGCGCAGTTTTCTAAAGTATTTACTTTATCTTGTTAGGTAATATCAATGATATGACGTTTCAGATGCGTCTGAAATGACAAAAAAATACATATTTAATGATTTGATCAAAATATTGCTTGGGACATTTTGGTAGTGGCTGGATATTGGTAGAGACACGTCCTTAGCACCCCCCACCCCCCTAATTCTACGCCTCTGGTGGTGTAGTAGTAGTAGTAGTAGTAGTAGTAATGTCTTAGATTTATCCTCAACGGGGGGTTTTCTATGAAAATATTAGTTGCATGCAATTTAGTAAGATTAATTAAATTAATTAATAAGATACAATTTTTATATAAATTGTCATATCTAAAAAATACATTTATGAGTATAGACAATTAATAATTTCCCTGTTTATAACACTATTTATTGTAAATTTAATTGTATTTATTATTAAGCAATTAATAATTTTAATCAATCAATAAATAAATTAATCAGATCAAAGATATTAAATAATGATAAAAAAATAAATGTTGTTGTTATGATTATTATGATAGATTATTTAGATAATTATTAGATAATAAAAAGATAGATAGATAGATTTTATAGATATATTACATAGATAATTTGATCAGATAGATAGAGATAGAATCAATCTACGCTGGTAATAGATAGATAGATAGATAGATAGATAGATATAGATAGATAATAGATAGATAGATAGAATGAGATAGATAGATAGAAGATAATAGATAGATAGATAGATTATAGATATAGAGTAGAATAGATAGATAGATAGACTAAAAACTGCTGGGTTGAAAAACAACCCAATTTGGATTATTTTGGCAACCCAGCGCTGGGTCAAAAAGGGACAAACCCAGTGCTGGGTTATTTTAAACCCAACAATTGTTTATTTATGTTTAACCCAGCAGGATGGGTTGCTTTTTTATGGTTTAAAATTACTACATTGCTAGGCTAAAATGAACCCAAATCGAGCTAGACATTAAACCGACAAATCTTGTTTATTTTAAAATCACTTTTACACACAAAGAATGACTATCAAAAGGTAAATATTTATTAAAAACAACAAGAGAAAACAGTCAAAAAGTAACATGCATGTTAAGAAGAAATGCAGAAAAGCATGGCATTAACAGCTACAGAATTTATAAATGAAGCATTAAACATTTGTTGAATAACATTTAAGATCAAAATTGACTTTTTTGGTAAATAGTATATATTGTATAAAAATATACAAAAACACTAATACAATAATTGTACAATTAGTTAATAGTGAAGTTATTTACAAACTATTCTGGAGTGTAAACTCCATCTTTACTAAACAACACAGAACAAGCATTTAACATTTTTTTTTTTTTTACAAATTATACACTTACAGTTTGTTTCATAGTCCATGAATACAGATCATGCATCACTGCCAATTTTCATGATCTCTTTAGCATAATTGATGTAGTCATGAAGAAGCCCCATCAGCACATCATGTGACATCTTTTACAGCATCCAGGGCAGCGTCCTCCTTTAAAACCACTGTTGCATCAGTTTGGGGGAAATTCTCCTCTTTGACCAGCATTCATCCCAGTCACCGCCTGTTCTTCATCAGTGACCTAAAAAGAGAAAAAAACATTTATTGAAACTATCCATTTTCAGATAGAGGTGCATCCACATCAGTAAGGACAGGTAAATAGTCTGTTTTTTTGTGTGGTTGTTTAATGTCTGTCTACCACAGCGCTCTAGAATGCTATAATGGCAGCACTAGTGTGAGGGAATGTAATATTGTTTAAATAAATATATTGCTTTCAGAAATGTACGTGGGGGGCTGCTCTTTAACGGGTTAGTTCACCAAAAAATGAAAATGGTCATAATTTACTCCCCATGTTGTTCCAGACCCATACAAACTCTGCTAATTTTTGGAACTAAAATAAATATATTTAATATTCTCTTAATTGTTGTCCTCCATTGCAAGTCTGGGAGACCAATATTTTCTTCTGAACAGACATGTTTGCTATCATGTCATTTAAGATTTATACATATATAAATATTGGAATGTATTACTTCTACAATAACTCTATTTATGAAGCTTGAAAATACTGATTATCTAGACTCTCATTGGATTAACAAAAAATTATGAGAGAAAATTTAAAATACATTAATTTGTGTTCTAAAGACAGACAAAAGTCTTATAGGTTTGGAATGACATGAGGGCAAGAAAATATATTTTTTGTAAACTACTCCTTTAATAAAGGAAGACCAATAATGATGACTCTCCAAATCAGACAACTCCAACGTTGGTTTGGGTTCTGCAATGAAAAACACAGACATCAATGGTTTACATAAAATATGAACACGTAATCATACTGTTGTTGCATCAAAATGTGAAATAAACAGGCAGGAGACAACAGAAACATTTATTTTCTAATAATAACTTACATCAATCTCAAAAGAATGATGCTCTCCTGTGTCTCTGGCAATCAACATCTACAAAAAACAAAGAAACATTATTTTAGTCTTAGTAAAAAAAAGGGATTTAATTATTAAGTTTACTTGCCTTAAAACTGTCTTTCCCTCTCTTCTGAAGAAGCTGAGAAGCCTTCTCACACACGCAGGCTGCTGTCCTTAACTCCCGGCGCGGGCACAATGAAGACACAAGCTCTACAAGTCTGAAATATTACATGCAAGACATTACTGTTAACAATTATCACTTCATCAGCCTCAAAATAATTATGCTAGTCTTTATTACATAACACCGTTTCCTTCAGGAAACTACATTCAGTTTAACCGCGAACAATAAGATAACGAATTAAAATGTTAATAACCGTCTATTAACACCTCAACAAGAGCAAATATTGTAAAATATTATCTAAATATGACAAAAGACACTCACGGACATTATAAAAGTACGTTAAGTTACCTCTTCCGTTTAGTAAAATAGGCCGTTAAGATCTCCGTTTCTGAGGCAAAAACCACGTCCACGTATTTTTAAATATAAGCTATTTTCGGACTATTTACGCCTTCCATGAAACCTCAAAATACTCCCGGACACAAACAATGAATGATGACATTACATTTTTAATGTACCGTCTTTCACTCGCTTCTCGCTTCTTTCAGGCTGAGAAAATGGCGGCTTCTCGCACTGGTGTCGTCCGGTTGCCGTCGGATGTTGACGTGACGTGCGTGCTCTCCTTCACGTCCGCGTTGCCAACCCAGCGTCGCTGAATTATGATCAAGACCAATTTTCAACCCAAAATTGGGTTAAAACAAACCAACGCCCTTACCCAGCTGTCTCAACCCAGCATTTGGGTTGAAAAAAAACAACCCATCGTTTTTTTAGAGTGTAGACAGATTGGTTAATAAATAAACAAAAAAAATAAATTAAATAAGCAAGTGAAAAAGCACCAGCTGCCATCGACACTCGAGCTGGCCTTGGAAAGAGGCTCCAGCTTAAAGGTTGTGCTTGCACTTTGACTGATGAGTCTTTCATGACAATTAATCTGCTCAATTTCTCTTCCGATTACTGTGGGCAAGGATACCTTGAAAGAACAAGTAGGTCTCTAGTATTTTTTTCATGTTTGAGAAGAGTTAGGATATTGCAGATCCATTAATATTCTCCAAGCCGCGTTTCATTACTCACATGATGAGGGCATGCGAGGCGTGAGAAAGATGATGGATGTCAGCAGCTAACGGGGACGGTGAGTTGGCTCGCGCTGAGGTGGAGGTGAGGCCTACAGCCTGACTTCCCTCTCGGGTACTTTAAAAGCCATCAATAGATGACAAGGCTGATATCTGTGTTCCGTTCATCCATCATCTGAGCTTTGAGCTCAGGTGCGGACACCACTGAAGAAAGAGGGAGCCAAGAAAGAAGAGTCCCGCCAAGGCCTGAATCATGCCTTGACTCATCTACTGGTCATGGTGGTAAATTCTGGTTGGTGGCATGTAACCGGCACTGATCGAGGAGCGGTTCCAAAGCACGGTATTAATCCTGGGAGCGCAGGGATTTATGAGAAATAACAGCTGCATAATATACAGCCCAGCGGTTCTCAAGCTGTGGGGCAAGGTATTGTGAGTAGGCATGGGAGATAACCGGTTTCAAGGTATACCGCGGTTTGGAAAAGGTCACGGTTTCAAAACCACAAAAAAATTCCGTTATACCGTTTCTGTGGTATGCACAGTTTTTTTATGAATCGTCAAAGACGAAAAGTGTAGGACTCCCTCAGTTGTGTGCAGTGAAGAGCGAACGAGTCACATGCCCCCCACCCCTCCAGTTGGTGCGAGCAGTCAGTGTCAGTGAGAGTCAGCTGTGTGTATGATGATGGCCGAAGGAGATTAATCCCTGCAACTTTTCCACTGTCAACAAACACGAAGTCTGCCGTATGGAACATTTTCCGGTAATGTTCACTAATCATGTTCCGTTCACAACGATGTTCCTTACAGGAAGACGTTTTAGCGCCGATCGCTAAATAAATTATTTCAGGTTGTACATAAACTATCTAACTTATCTGTGTTATCTTCAGTTTCTCCCTCTTTCACCCCCAATCAAGACAGAGATTCAACCACCCGCCGTTTATTTCAGTGTTGAAATAAATACTATTTGGCTTGCAACTGAGGTCCGAGGCAGATAACATGGCTAACTAACAAACTAACGTCAACTAGTTTACTCCCTCACGTTACTACACAGAGCGGGAAATAGCAGACTAACGTAAAGTACTAACGTTACGTTTCTGTGATTAGGTACAATAATACAATTTAGCTTATCACGTGTATCACGTCTATACTTTTAAACCACCTGCCATTAATTACATCTGTTCAAAATCACAAAATTAAAAAAACAGACTTTGCCAGAGTGTTGTACGGAGAGAGACTGTGTGTAGGTGTGTGTGTGTGTATGTGTGTGTGAGACACACTCGCGCTCTCTCTTTCTCTCTCTCTCCTTATGTGCACACATCCTCGTACCGCACCGCTTAACTTAGTTTCCAACTTAATTTCCTGTAAAGCGCTTTGCAACGATTGTTTCGTGAAAAGCGCTATATAAATAATCTTGAATTGAATTGAACCGCTCCAAACTTAATCCGGGAAAGGTGAACATTCATGCATCATAACTTGGACTGAAAGATGAATGGGTAGAAAGTGAGCATGTCTCCAAAAACCTTGTTGAGCTGCAGGTTTAATGACTGCTTTTAAATTATTTATTATTAGAATATATATAATATTTTTTTACATACATTTTTTTATTATGTTTTTGATTGAGCTGCAGGCTTAGGCTCAATTTAAGTGACTACATTGTTTCATTTATAATGAATTTGTGTATTTTCAGAAAATAATTTATTTTCTGCTTATTGCTAAGCTGCAGGTTTAGGCTCACTTAATGGTGGCTGCACTTAATATAATTAAGAATAATTAAATTATTTATTTTAATTATTGTTTACTGTTCCAAAATGTTCTATATGTTTCTTAAAAATAAAAAAAATGTGTTCAGCGAGAAAAATGTAGTTGTTTTCTACCCAAACATTTAAAAATAACATATTTTAGACCTGTAATGGCAATACAGTGATACCGTGAAACCGTGATATTTTTTTATCTAAGGTTGTCATACCGTGAAAATCTCATACCGGCCCATGCCTAATTGTGAGGGTGGCACAGAAGAGCCATACGCAAATGCCATTCACTTTCGCTCATTCATATCGGCTGCCTAAACAGTATGTGCGAGAAACAAGTTTTTGGACATTTATTGGCATATACAAAAAGACAATGTGAAGTTTGCTCAATGTGCTGCACTTTGATGTGCTTATGTGTTGAATGGCCATCAATATATACAGTATGTCCTGATCCAATGCATGAGCTCTTGAATTTAATTACAATTTGGGTCTTTCAAATCTGTTCCAATTCATTTTGATAAATGTTAACTCAAATACACTTTTACTTACTAATGTTCGCAAGTTTGGGAACTGTACAAAAAAAAAGAAAAAGAAGAAACAAGGGTGTATTAAATTGATTTACAATGTTACAAACTAGTTATAATGTTGTTCTTTTGAACTTTACATGTATCAAAGAATCATATCATGGTTTCCTCTCACATATTAATCGCTGTTTTCAACAATGATCTTTGCTTCTTGAACATTGAATCAGCATATTAGAATGCTACAGACTGGTGTAATGACTGCTAAAAATTCAGCTTTGCCATCATAAATTACATTTTAAAATATATTGCAGTAAAAAAAAAATGAAAACTGTAATTACAAAAAAGGACATTACAAAAAGTAATGTCCTTGGTGTTTATAAAAAAAACAGCTCATAAGATTTTTTTTTTCAGGAATTGGTAGTGATATATGTTTTAATTTACTAAAAAGCACCAACTTATGATAGTAATTGTCCATAAATTTGACCTCACTAGTCATGCTGTAATGTTCAGATTTGCACACAAAGAAAAAAGAAACAGACAGCTTGAAAAATATATGATATGAAGCACTATGTTCATTTCTGAGCTTTCAAAAGGTTGGAGGCACAATATTTCCATAGTTTCAAGGTGGCATGTCCACACACACACACACACACACACACACACACACACACACACACACACACACACACACACACACACACACACACACACACACACACACACACACACACACACACACACACACACACACACACACACACACACACACACACACACACACACACACACACACACACACACACACACACACACACAAGCTACTGCAGCCACACAAGAAAGCAGCAGAAATGTCCTGAATTCATATACTTTGTTCTTATTTAATTTGTGTTGATTTTGAGCAGTTTCTGTACACCATGGTGATATTAGATATGCTATCAAGCAATATATGAGAATAAAAGAAGAACAATTCAAAAACTCGAATGCTTTATCCCCAAGAGCTGAGGAAACACCATTATTTAGTTGACCCTCATTCCAGGGAACTCACTATATGAAATTATATTTATTACATTGCAGTGGGCCAGGCATACACTTTATTTCCATCAGGAAAAGTCCTCGGTAACAGCAGGAGAGGGGTGCAACTCTGCTGCACGAAGCCATGGAATTGAGAGCTTTTCATTTTGTCGTCTGCCATCACCAAAAGCGGGCCAGACAGCTGTGACTGAGAGAACGCCTTCCGGCCACCTTCTTCACACATTATAATCTTATATGACAGAGCCTTGGGACCATTCTAGAACTGGCTGGACCCCCGGAGTATCAAACAGAGACACAAACAGAATGGCAGAGAGAGAGAGAGATGCACACTGAGACCTCCTCTTCCATTATGCCTCGTCCTTTTTTTTGTTTAGCTGCATGTTTGACACTCTAATCTTTCTTTAGCTGTATTGACACGCTATTATTCAGAGGTCCTCGGTTAAGGGTCACTGAAGGTCTTACAAGGTATCATCGACAGCTGCCGGACTAAAATGTCACTTTGTGCTCTTTGATTCACCTTTGATTGTTTGGTTTATGTTGTACCCTCAGAAATGCAAGCAGATTTCCATAGGCTTGTGGGATTTGGATGGTAGAATGAACACATTTCTTTTATTAAAATAGCAATATTATGAAATATTAATGCAATTTAAATTGGTTATGAACTGAGAAACAAAATCCCCTTGATCGGTTCACATATAGAAGGTCTTTGCACTATAAAAAACATCCTGTGAGTTTCAGAACTCAAAACTTTGTCATTAGTCTAAAAACAGCTTATATTGATGCCAGTCTGCCTAAACAACAGGTTGTGGAATGTACCACTCTATTACGTAATAGTGTGGATAAGCACCGCCTCCGCAAAAAGAAGATCGCCATCGCTGCCTGTTTAGCACCGCCCACCAATTTGTGCATCAAATGCCTCATTTATAAAATGTTGTGCAAAAACCATCCTAAATCCGATTTTACGATCATGTCTCAAATATGCATATGTGGGATTCATAAAATAAACTGTCTGAATTTGTCGTTTACTGTTGTTAAAATATGCTATTTATAGCCTTTTATATCGCTGAACAAATTAGCATTTCAGATGTACACATTCATATCAAGAAAATCTCAAACAAACCATATTCTATCGTAATCGTGTGTTTATTATCTTATATAATCTATAGTGGCTGTTGTCATGTTTATTTATTCTGTGTAAAAGCCTTCACATGTATGCTCTTCCTGAAATGTACGTTGTTTGTGTTACAACCGCCTCTCCGTTTTTAAGTGGCCAGGTATACATTCCAAGTATAAAACACATTTGTAAAATTATCTATTTTCAGCTTTATTTGTCTACATACGCTTTGGGCGGCCGAGGTAATGTTACATTATAGCCCATAAAAAACAAGTAGCCCATAAAAACGCAACTCATGGCTCTGTAATTTTTCCCGCGACTGTATTTTCAAAATAGCCCGCTTGTTGTGCTGCTACCCTGGCAACACTGACCGCTGCAGAGCCGCTGTACCCTTATCACACACGACAGATAGCCTTCCGCGCTGCGATGATGGCAAGAAGTTGGGGTCAAACCTTATAATGTGATTAATTTGTGCTTTGAAAAAATTTACGCGTTACAATTTTTAGATTAATCGCATGCGTAAACTTGCTCTCATCTGAAAAGAGGACTTTGGACCACTGGGCAACAGTCCAGTTCTTCTTCTCCTTAGCCCAGGTAAGACGCCTCTGACGACAACTGGAGCCAAATTCCTTGACACGTCTGTGTGTGGTGGCTCTTGATGCCCTGACCCCAGCCTCAGTCCATTCCTTGTGAAGTTCACCCAAATTCTTGAATCGATTTTGCTTGACAATCCTCATAAGGCTGCGGTTCTCTCGGTTTAGTTGTGCATATTTTTTTCCACACTTTTTCTTTTCACTCAACTTTCTGTTAACATGCTTGGATACAGCACTCTATGAACAGCCAGCTTCTTTTGGCAATGAATGTTTGTGGCTTACCCTCCTTGTGAAGGGTGTAAATTATTGTCTTCTGGACAACTGTCAGATCCAAGTTTCCCATGTTTGTGTAGCCTAGTGAACCAACTGAGAAGATTTTGAAGGCTCATGAAACCTTTGCAGGTGTTTTGAGTTGATTTGCTGATTGGCATGTCGCCATATTCTAATTTGTTGAGATAGTGATTTGGTGGGTTCTTGTTAAATGTGAGCCAAAATCATCAAATTAAAAAAAACAAAGACTTAAACTACTTAAGTGTGTGTGCATGAATTTATTAAAACCGAGTTTCACAATTTGAGTTTAATTACTGAAATAATGAACTTTTCCACGACTTCTAATTTATTGAGATGCACCTGTATATACATATATATCACATATATATATGCTGTAATTCATAAGTTTGGGGTATGTAATATAAATAATACATAAATAAATCAAAAGTGTCAGTAAATACATCTTATATATTTTAAAAATCTTACAAATAAATACTTTATATTCATCAAATATCCTGAAAACAAATGTATCACTACTTCTACAAAAATATTAAAGGGGTTATATAATGCTATTTTAAAGATCATTATTTTGTGTATTTGGTGTAACAGAATATGTTGACATGATTTAATGTTCAAAAAAACTATATTTTTAAAAAATACTGTACATTTTGTGGTTCCATCTATGCCCCGTCTCAAACCCACGTCGTTTTTTCTACAAAGCCCCTCTTCAACAAGTGCAATCTGCTCTGATTGGCCAACTGACCCAGTGCATTGTGATTGGCCGAATACCACAAGCACACTTCGGAAATGTAACGCCCCTTACCATAATCATTAAGCTTCAGCTTTCAAGTTAGTTTTATCTGTTCAAGCCCGAAAGTGAATAGAGTCGCGTGAGAGACACCGTGATGATGCTCGTATGTATTTGCAGTACACAAGCCGCAGTTAAGACAATTTCCGAGGCTGTGCACTCCGCTGTGATGTGAACCTGATCCCCTCACATACACTCACTAACGATGCGTACTTGCAAACTCCGCATTTTGAACAGTCATAGCAAATACTAACTTATACCAAAACATACTTACAGTCGCTGATTATGAAGCGACAGATTTTCATAGCAAAGTGGGAATTTACCTTTTTTTTTATAAAATAGCCTTCGTGCATAGCCAGCCTTGTACTGCCTAGGTTCACGAAACTGTCGTCATAAAATGCGTTGCACAAATTAGACATTTGGGTTGTGCTGTTTTGTTGTAAACAATACTCCATGATTCCTAAATGCATAATATTTTTGGAAGGCAAATAAAGTGCTTTTGCTTTCAAATAGAAAACCACAGCGTCTCCCTGACTTGGCTACATCAACATACTGGGGTTCTGAAACCACGCCTTTCTTTCTTTGCATGCACATTTGGGCGGCAATATGCAAATATTCCACATCATGACGTAGACATGTGGGGCATGTTTTGAATGAGTTGTTTTATTGGGGCGTGGACGAGACTTAACTTTTATAAAGAATATCTCTTGGGTTTGAGACTTTGCAACTTTAGGGATCTCATCTATGCACGGACTGCTTGTAACACTCCAAAGAGAAAGGAAAACTTGAAATTGCATCATATGACCCTTTTAAGCAGAACAACTGTTTTCAAATAATAAGAACCATTATTACTTGTGCACCAATAATAGTTAGCAATAATAGCAGCCAATCAGCATATTAGAATAATTTCTGAATGATCTTGTGATGCTGAAAATGCAGCTTTGCATCATAGGAATAAATTACATTTTAAAATAGAAAACATGAATATATTTCTCAGTATAACTGTATTTACTATATTTTTCATCGATTAAATGTGACTTGAGCAGAAGAGACTTATTTCAATAACGCTATTAATAACTTTTGTCTGGTAGTGTAAATAATTTAAATAAACACTTTGTATATACTGTAACATACTGTAACAATCAAGTTGGTTTGTTTTCTTTAAGGCTCCAGAGATAAGGCTTGCAGTGCTGAGAAAAAACACAAGCATGCATGTACAGACAAGCAACAAGTTGAGAATATAGCGTGCTGCCAACCCCCCTTCATGATGTGGCACTCTCTGGCTTTGACCTCTGCCCCATCTCTCATTCCAAAACCTCTAGCCTGGGGGGAAAAATGGACGCAACAGAAGTGCACGCTGCCAAGATGAGCTCTCAGGATTTTTCTGTTTATTTATTTATTTCTGTTCACAATGAGAGAGAGAGAGTCAAAGGTGTGAAACTCCTCCATCTGATCTCTCATCACAGAGAGCCTCTCCACCTGAGGCCCCCTCTTATGCAATAGCTGCCCCGCTCTGTTCCATCTGCATGATTATAGTAATAATTATAAAACACGGGACAATTATATGAAAGAGAGAAGACAGCAAATAATCTGATCAAATTATTTTCCATTTGTTCCTTGATCTCTTTCGAGATTATTATGTAAAAAATAATGCTGTTGTACTCAGCATTTAAACTGAAGGGGCACGTGTAAATCGTTTGCTTTTAGCTGAAAAGTCTGCCATCTTCTAGATATCAGCCTACTCTTAAGCCACTTAAAAAATTAACCTTTTCTCTGTGGGACTTGAAAGAAGTTACTATTAAAATATCAAAGCTGCTATTTTCCATACAAGAAAATGCTATCAAGCTCAGTTGCATTTTTGCAATAAACAAGCGAGCAAACACATACAAAATCTTAACATCTACTTTCTATTCTAACCAAAGGCTGTCCTGTCTAGTCATTCTAAAGTTGTTCCAAATTGAAAATTACCAATACCAATATACTTTTTTGCTTAAATTCAGGTAAATAAATTCCTATTTGATGCCATGTTTTGTAAGAAAAATATCCAATTAACTATCTAATAAATGGTAAATAGTTATTTAACTAAATATACAATTTAGCTAAAAATAAAGAGACTTAGACACAGATATTTGTTTATTTATTTTTAACATTTAAGGGTAGATTAATCCTTGCTTCCAGCAAAAAATATGGCTTTTTAAAGTATCAATGTATTTTAAATGCAGAGTGATTTGCATTTATTAAGTAAAGGTTTTTATAGTGATTTAAATTATCACACGTCAGTGGATGCAAAATCTCTACAAATGGCTGAAAGAGCAGTCAGAAATAACCTATTTTCTTTCATTAAGTTGCAGGCTGGAATTAATGCAAATTGTCTGGACCTAACTAGTGGGCCTGACAGCCTTACATACACTATTAAAGTACTCACTACTCAGCAATCAGTTAATTTAGACCATTTAGGAAATTAATAGAATGAGGCAATATATTCAGAATCAACAGAAAACTTCAGTTAATATCTAGGACTGAAAATTGAGTTCAGAGAAAAGCTATTCCCTCATGTCAGTGAGGTGTCTTCACAACATAAAGCAAATGGCTCTACTTTATTGCTTTTAAATGACTAAGTAAAAACTCTTGTGAGATTCCCATAGCAAATTTACAAGGAAACAACAACAATGTGAAAGGGTCTAAACATTCATGCAAAAAGCTAATGGCTGTCGAAAATTAACCTGGCAACCCCCAGGCAATATGTCTAAAACTTCAGAAAGTCATAAAACACTATTAGCAGGGAGAACTATATACTACTGACATGATAATTATATCATTAAAATTATATAGAGTCTCTGGTATGGTGGGTTTCAGATGGGAAATGTGAAAGCTATATAATTAAATCATTATTTCACCTAAAAAAATAATCACATATTTTTAATAAACATGAGTGGTATCATGATACTACTTGGTATTGTTTGATTTTATAGACGTACAGCATAAAAACATCATGTTTTTAAAAGTCTTCCCTTGTGAAAAAGAAGTAAACTTATTAAGAAATAATATACTTTAAAACAATATAATGAAGTGCAAACTGAATGTAATGTTATTGGATGCTTAACTGCATGTTATTTACAATTAAAATAAAGTTAATTATAGTTTAAATTCATATTAAATGCAATTAGTTGATCTTAAGAGTGCTTTTTGACCCACTTAAGTATCTTTATGTCATTTCGTAATCAATTATATTGTTTTTCATATATGGTTAAGTGTGCATTTTTGGTCAACTAAAACATAATTCAATGTAATTTATATTGTATGGCATTGTTTGCAAACATATGTTAGTACACATATAATGACAAAGCAGGAAATAAGTACATTTAAAATAAATTAACTTTAAAATGTATGTTAGTCAATACAGAAGAAGAAAAAAATATTTAAAGAATGACATACGCTTTTTTTACGTAATTAATTTAACATTTAAGTTGACATTATTACAAAGTGTACTTTTAGAAGTGTTATAGAACAGTCATATGAAACAAAACTTTCTGTAAGTACACTTAAGTGGCCTTTTAAACATTTTAAACTACGCTTTTAAGATTCTAAGTATACCAAAATTCACATTTGATACAACTAAGCAAACTTCTTTTTTTAACATAGGTTATTATTTAAGAACTTCATGAAGTTCCGGCCTTCATCAAGTTGTAAAACGTCTGCACGTAGTATCGTAAGAGCTCGCCTGCATTGTTATCATCCCAAGTTTCTGTCTCTGATTTTCTCACTGAACAGTAGTGTTTAGCCAATACTCTTCTCAGAGGAAGGACAATGTGAATATACAGTGGCTGGTTTGGCTGCATCCTTTTCAACAAACAGCTCACACCACACAATTACCCGTTATTATATGCTGTATTACCTCCCACTCACCAACACAAACACAATGACTTCTAATTGAAGCAGATGGCTCTTACATAAACCTAGAGCCAGAGATGGAAGCGGCCCACTTTGGTCACCTCACTGGGCTCTCTGACATCTATGTACTTTTGAAGGAAATGTGCTACGTTCAGATAATATTCACACCGCGCAGGAAGAAAGGGCTGTATTAAGAGCATTTGAAGAACAAAGCCCAGTCACTCCAGCACCTTTTGTGGCATCTTCATTTGCGTGTTCGTTTCTTATTTCTCAGGTCGACATTTTCCAAAGTGATATGCACGTCTGTTCTCTGACACAGACCTGCTCTATGTGTCAAAACAGGAGCCTAATTGTTCTGAACATTGCAGTTACCATAGCAGCAGGCATTACTGGAAAGAGAGAATGACGGTGGTGGTGTGATTTCAAAATAAGTGTGATACCAGGATGAGGTGGCTGGGGACCTGGACGTGCTTTGTGAACAGAAAACTGGTGAAAACTGGACTGGAGACCTAGTTCTGAGATCTAAACTTCAGAAGCATACATAAGCGTGTCATGCTATCTGTGTATATATTTGCTTTGGTTTTGCTTTAAGTTTTCAAGGTTACAAGAGTGTTTAGGGATCGCAGTATCTGCAGGTACATGCAAAATCTTTTGCATTTCTTCTTTCTTTTTTCTTCTTCTTTTCTTCTTTCTTCTTTCTTTCTTTCTTTCTTTCTTTCTTTCTTTCTTTCTTTCTTTCTTTCTTTCTTTCTTTCTTTCTTTCTTTCTGGTCACATTTTATTTTGATAGTCCACTTTAGACATTCTACTAACTATAAGTAACTTTGCAACTACATGTCAACTAATTATCATTCATTTGCAACTACGTGTCTACTAACTCCCAGAGTAGACTGTTAGGGTAGGTTTAAGGTTAGTATAATAAGTTGACATATACTTGCAAAGTATCTCATAGTCAGTATGTTGTACTGTATGTTGTGGACCCATCAAAATAAAGTGTTAGAAGTGATTAAGCAGACAGTCTATGAATACTCTAATAACTGCTAGTTAACATAGTTGCAAAGTTACTTAATGTTAGTAGAATGTCTAAAGTGGACTATCAAAATAAAGTATTACCTTCTTTCTTTCTTTCTTTCTTTCTTTCTTTCTTTCTTTCTTTCTTTCTTTCTTTCTTTCTTTCTTTCTTTCTTTCTTTCTTTCTTTCTTTCTTTTTTGTAATAAAGAACTGCAACTGCTGATAACATTTTGATTTGGGCATGACATCTGAATTACTTTCAATAAAATATTTATACAAATCAGGTAATGACACAAACATGGTCAAACATTGCATTTGTTCATGTGGAACAAAATCAGTTTTGCATACTATTTAAAAAAAATGCAGCATACAATCACTATATGCATACTTTACTGTTTGAGATAACGGAATCATCTGAATCGATTCTTAAAAATGCACTTGATTAAATATATACCAAAACAATCGGTGGTCAGTAAGACTGATTGATCGATCGATTAATTATGTAAAAAAATAAATACTTTTATTTAACAAAGGCATATCAAAATAATCAAAAGTGACGGTAAAGACATGTTTAATGTTAAAATGTTTATATTTACATCTCAAATAAAACACATTTTGAGCATTAATTTATTATATTAGAATAGTTTCTGAAGGATTGTGTGAAACTGAAGACAAGAGTAATGATGCTGAAAATTTATCTTTACCATCAAATTAATAAATTACACTTATTGATTTACCTTACAAAATTATTTAAAATTTTACAAACATTACTATTTTTACTAAATTTATGATCAACTAAAAGCAGCTTTGGTGAACTTGACAACAAAACCAAGCCTTCTATTTCTCACAGCCTTGTTTTAATTAAACTCAAACTAGATATGTTGTCTACCTTGACAAAGGTCTATTAGAATAGTTATATTTTCATTGAGCAAATCATACGCATTTAACGTTACAGAACTGGATTGAATTAAGTTTCCTTGGCACCTTTCAAATCAAGCGGCTATCTACAATTGGCTTCTGTGCAGTTTCTCATAAAGTTTACCTTGAAAAAAAATACATTGTGAAAGAAAAGTGTATGTTCTTTAAAAAGACTCATGCATATATAAATGCACTTTTTTTGTAATTGCTTACTAAATCCTGTGTTTGCTTTAATAAACACTGCTTACGCTCATTGCATTGACAATTAACATGGTAGAAACTTAATGATAGCCCCACCACTGCTATCAATGTCCTCTCAAGTTTTATTTTTAGTTCAAAGTTCCCGCCTGCTTCAAACACTAGGAAGGATCAGGATTTCAGTGGAGTGGTAATATTAGTATTTCCATAATTAACAACATACATGCACTTTATATTGTGTAAACTTGAATGTGTGTGTGTGCGCATTGTTGCAAATCAGAGACATATTTGTTGATTTCTATAACGCAATGGCAAATGGACAGTTTTAGTCAGACAGAATACACTCACCGCTCAGAACGCGAGTGTTCTTGTTCAGTCCAGAATTCTGGAAGCTCGCAACGCGAATCCTCCGATTATAAAGAACAAAGTGTAGAGGTGATGTAAATAATATATTAATTGTGCCGTGTTGACAGATTCGTTGATTATAGCAGAATTAGAGATTGCGATAAACTGAATGAGTGACAGTTTTTACGAAAGCGCACTTTGCACACTTTCTTTGCTGTATATAGCCTATTCTCCATTCAGACTTTGAATAAAAGTTTCGTATTTCATGCTGCTAAGAGGACCAATGTACATGCAACAAACTTTCGGAAGTGACATCTGCATATTCCCTCGAAATCGCAATGACATTGTGTTAATCATAACTATGGACTGGACAAAATATGATATGTCAGAATAGATGTGCACGAAGGCAAGCACCCTCACTAATTTCAGAAGCACCAACACTTTTGATTTTGGAACAGAGCATCCTTCCGGAGCTCTACGATGGGACCCGAGATCAGTCTATAGCACAGTTGTCTTTCCTTCCTTCATATATGTATATATATATATATATATATATATATATATATATATTATATGGGTCACGTCAATTTAAAAAGAAAAAAATGGGGTCCCTCTTAAAAAAAGTTTGAAAACCACTGCTCTAAACTGCTGTCTAAAGGTCAATAAAGGCAACAGCATAATTCAAAGTTAGTGAAAGGTATTTAAAATAAAGTGTATTTTCATTTTATTGTGTTGCACTATATTACAAATAAACTAATAATATACATTATATATTTTTTTTAAGGAATACACCGTGTACTAAGGAATGAGCAGTTTCATTGATCTTTTGAAAATAGTTTGATTTGTTAGATTTGGGGAAGTTTAGCATTGCATGATTTGCTCACCGATGGATCCTCTGCAGTGTATGGGTGCCATCAGATTTAGGGTCTAAACAGTTGATAAATACATTACAATAATCCACGAGTAATGAACACAACTCCAATCGAACAGTTAACGTCTTGTGAAGTGAAAAGCCTCATGTATGCTATAAACAGAACAATCAAGACGTTTTTTTAGCTTCAAACCATTGTTTGCAGCTAAAATATGAGTCCTCTATCTATAATATTGTTTCCTTCAGTAAAAATGTATCTTGTCCGAATCAGGAGAGAAATATGCACAGATTTGCACACATTGTTTACATTTACAAATACAAAACAGTTCTAAACATTAATTTATTTATTTTTTACACTACTGAGGAAGCATTATTATAGATTATGAACTAGTATGGATGTAGTCCATTTTTTTTTTTTGCACGCACTTTACATGACATTTATTGATGAACTGGAGTCATTTGGATTACTGGTAAATGTTTTTATAATTTGTTTGGACTCTCATTCTGACGGCACCCATTCACTGCAGAGGATCCATTGGCGAGCAAGTGATGCAATGTTACATTTCTTTGTAATAGAGCATTCTTTAGAGTTCTTTATAATCGAGGACACCCCTAATGTGTACATAAACTTCCAACACACATTTTTGTTCAAACAACTTGTAAAGTGATTTTTGTATCCGATGACCCTTTTAAACCGTGCATGAACCACAACAGCATGGCTTCAACAATGTGAGCTACTGTATTTACAATCTTGCTTTTGATCATGCATTAATAGTTAGGAAACTCAATCAAAATAATTGTTTTACCTGTTGAAGTGCACCCCTGAATCTCTTCTATTCTTGGTTACCTAGAGGGCATTGGAAATTTTCAGCATCACAAGCAGAAGTGGATGACATAAATACATTAAAGATGGGAAGCTTTATTGATGGAAACATGATCTCAATGGAACACAATTATCCAATTATTTCAATGAAATAAAATTAGAAAATAGTACCTTATCTATTGATATGACCTTCATTTTAGATTTCATTCAACCGAGTGTGGTCCTGTTTCATTGAAATGTGTTCTGTGCCATGGGTATAGTTGTTTTGTAATCATACTTCTCCACTAATGACAGTTTAAATGGAAATGTTCCCCATTAGACTAAATTGAAAATTATTTTGCCAATCAGCAGGTGGCTTTTATTGTATTTTAACTTATTACATTTCAGCTATAAACAGATGTTGATGCCTTTAATTTTGAAAGATATTACCCCATTTGAATAACACTAATGAAAATAGGCATGTCCATGATTATGACAATCTCTGCTGATTTCTCTCGCTCGTATCTCTGTGTCTGGGTGTTAGAGGATATGTGCTGACAAACAAAATGTTTTACATTGTCAAAATGCTTGAGGAGGCAGAATCTATTTACCTTCGTCTTAAAAGGTCTAGCTATTTTGTGCCATGAAAAGCAAACCCCAGTAATGCAAACAGTCTTAGTCATCAGTCATGGACTATAATTATCAGTGGCTTTAAAAGGGAACACTAACTCCACACTTTAATTTGGAGTTAAATGCACTTTCATGTTGATACCTGCAACTAGGAAAACTAATGGTTGCTATTTTTAAAGTATTTTATGTCGGAGAAATGTTGTGACAAGACTCTCCTCTTTTAGAGCAATTATCCTTACAGCATCAGTGGAACCATTTTTAGGAGTAAACCATGAATGGATCTGAGGAAATCAAAAGAAAACTATAGCCACATACACAGGTGCATCTCAATAAATTAGAATGTCATGGAAAATGTAATTTATTTCAGTAATTCAACTCAAATTGTGAAACTTGTGTATTTAATAAATTAAATGCACACAGACTGAAGTAGTTTAAGTCTTTGGTTATTTTAATTGTGATGATTTTGGCTCACATTTAACAAAAACCCACCAATTCACTATTTCAACAAATTAGAATACTGCATAAGACCAAATAAAATAACATTGTTTTGTGAACTTGATGGCCTTCTAGAAAGGATGTTCAAACTACTGTATATGTACTCAATAGTTGGTAGGGGCTCCTTTTGCTTTAATTACTGCCTCAATTCGGCGTGGCATGGAGGTGATCAGTTTGTGGCACTGCTGAGGTGGTTTGGAAGCCCAGGTTTCTTTGACAGTGGCCTTCAGCTCATCTGAATTTTTGGTCTCTTGTTTCTCATTTTCCTCTTGACAATACCCCATAGATTCTCTATGGGGTTCAGGTCTGGTGAGTTTGCTGGCCAGCCAAGCACACCAACACCATGGTCATTTAAACAACTTTTGGTGCTTTTGGCAGTGTGGGCAGGTGCCAAATCCTGCTGGAAAATTAAATCATCATCTTTAAAAAGCTGGTCAGCAGAAGGAAGCATGAAGTGCTCCAACATTTATTGGTAAACGGGTGCAGTGACGTTGGTTTTGAAAAAACACAATGGACCAACATCAGCAGATGACATTGCACCCCAAATCATCACAGACTGTGGAAACTTAACACTGGACTTCAAGCAACTTGGGCTATGAGCTTCTCCACCCTTCCTCCAGACTCTAGGATCTTGGTTTCCAAATGAAATACAAAACTTGCTCTCATCTGAAAAGAGGACTCTGGACCACTGGGCAACAGTCCAGTTCTTCTTCTCCTTAGCCCAGGTAAAACGTCTCTGATGACAACTGAAGCCAAATTCCTTGACACGTCTGTGTGTGGTGGCTCTTGTTACCTTGACCCCAGCCTCAGTCCATTCCTTGTGAAATTCTTGAATCGATTTTGCTTGACAATCCTCATAAGGCTGCGTTTCTCTTGGTTGGTTGAGCATCTTTTTCTTCCACACTTTTTCCTTCTACTCAACTCTCTGTTAACATGCTTGGATACAGCACTCTGTGAACAGCCAGCTTCTTTGGCAATGAATGTTTGTGGCTTATACTCCTTGTGAAGTGTGTCAATGATTGTCTTCTGGACAACTGTCAGATCAGCAGTCTTCCCCATGATTGTGTTGCCTAGTGAACCAAACTGAGACACCATTTTGAAGGCTCAGGAAACCTTTGCAGGTGTTTTGAGTTGATTAGCTGATTGGCATATCACCATGTTCTAATTTGTTGAGATAGTGAATAGGTGGGTTTTTGTTAAATGTGAGCCAAAATCATCACAATTAAATGAACCGGAGATTTAAACTACTTCCATTTGTGTGCATTTCATTTATTTAATACACGAGTTTCACAATTTGAGTTACTGAAATAAATTAACTTTTCCACGACATATTGAGATGCACCTGTAACCTAGTGCTGTTAAATGATTAATCACATGCAAAATAAAAGTTTTTGTTTACATAATATATGTATGTGTACTGTTTATTTTATATTATATATAAATATATTTAATAATATATATATATATATATATATTTATTTTTTTCTTAAATATATACATGCATGTTTTTGTATTTATATATACAATAAATAGGCACAGTACACACTCATGTATTATGTAAACCAAAAAACAAACAAACTTTTATTTTGGATGCGATTAATCGATTAATTTAACAGCACTAATATCTACTATAAGTCACAATGTTTTGACATATACACAAATTTTATGGCCAATCTAGTTAAAAAATATATATATAATAATAATAATAATAATAATTATTATTATTATTATTATTATTATTTTCAACCTGCATTTTGAATTATGCTTGAATTGTGTTTTAGGGATGGAGAAAATTAAACCATGAATAATGGATATGGATAATTGGATAATGTCCTGGCAGAAAATTTACATTTTAAGTAACGTTTCCATAGTTTTTACGCTATAGTGTAACAATTTAAAGGTGACACTTTATTTTAAGGTGTCCTTGTTACAGTGTTGATACATTTAAGTACTGAGTAATACTAATTAACCATATGGTCAGGATTAGGATTAGTTTTTGGCTTAAGGTTACTTGCATGTAATTATGCATAATTTATTGTTATTATAATAGTAAGTACATGAGTAACAATTCAATTATTCTATCACTCTACTTCCATAATAATACTTGATGTAATAAAAATCAAACTGTAACCTTTAGAACTCACAGTTTCCGAATTAGTCAAAAATAAATAAATAAATAAATAAATACAAATAGTAATTCTAAAAATGTTCAACAATATTAAATATATTAGAACATTTTATCTAGCAGAATCGATCAACTGTATTAGTTTCCAAGTTGTAACAGTTTCAGAAAGCTGTATATTTTTCATCCCACATCAAGTGTGCTGAGCTTTGATGACTTTGATGTATTTATGAAGGATGTGTGGTGGTGGTATGAGACAAAACCTCAAACATGCATGCTGACAGTCTGGACAACAGTGTATCTTCAAGCAGAACTTACCTTCAGTGCGTTTCAACCTGCAGATGACAGACCGCCTGCCGTTTATTTCCTTCATGTCTGTTTAGTCTGAGTGATTCACTTGTCCTACACCCACAGCTGTAATTCTTCACTGGTGGGTTTCTTGACTTGGGATGATACCACTTTGACAGCTACAGTAAAGAGTTCCCTAAAATGTCTGAAGACACACATCTAAATGTCTGAGAAACATGCTCATGAAACATTTAACTGTACAGACAAGACATTTACATATTGTTTTCTGGAAGTACAGTCAGCATGATAAGACCTACCATTGTCTTAATGCAAACCCACGCACAGGAAGATTGCGATATGTAATCTTCCCTCGGCGGAACACAACCACCTCTTCTTTAGTACGACATGAAATACTTTGCTCTCATTCAGGAAAGGCTGGCAATGAGATGTGGTTTTGTAAGAAGGAATCACTCTTTTTGAACTTCCTTTTGGGATTTCGAGGGGGAAAAAAATACTGTAAGTGAAACAATGTGTTTGATACCATGTCACTTACAAAGAGCTGTGCTCTGTTGTTGTGTAACTTTGCTGAGTTTCTATTTGGGGGCATGTTCAGGAGGCATGTGTAATAGCTTTAAAGCTAAAGTTAGACCTTTGAATTTCAACTACAATAAAAATCATTGTAGTAATACAGTAGGCTGAATGAGATCCATCTGTTTGCTTGAGTCCTACCAGATATCCTGGATCTTTTAACTCTGTAAAGCCTGACATGGAGAAAAAAAACAACAACAAATAAAAATATATTTTTAAAATCTTATGATTTATTGAATCTTTAGACGTTTTTATTGTTTTGTATAATATTTGATGCATCACACTTTTATTGCTCAAATAGTAATTATATAGGAGAATATGCAGCACATATTCAGTGTGGAGGTCCAAACTGAGCACAAATATGCAATTTTGTGCAGTTTCTGATATTTTTAAGGCCAAAAAGTAAGACTCGTTATATTCAAATTAATATATTGCAAAAGTATGGCACACTACTTACATACAATGCATATACATATCAGCTGTCACTCTATATCTCCCAGTAACATAGCTTTAGATGATGTTCAAATGCTTAGTTCTTTTGTTTTGTTTTGTTTTGTTTGATTGTTTTGTTTTGTTTTTAATGTGGAATAAAACATATAATGCAATGCAATACAATGATGACTAAGAGATGTACAAATAAATGGCCCTCAAAAGCCTGATGCATCAAATTTCATACATTTTAACATAAAAAGTATGGATAATCAAGTTAACCTAAGTTGCTTTAGAAATAAGTGTTCAAATTAAACTATTACTATTACTATTAATACTATTATTAAAAAATACAGGTAATTTTCTCATGTTTACTTTATAAAAATCATTAAAAGATTTACACGGGAGAAAAAACATAAACAAACAAACAAATGAGTACCACAACTTAAAGGTGATCTTTTACTTGCGTACAACAGGTTTTCAGCACAATTTTGATACTTTTGCTCATTTATAGACTTTGTTAATGTGTGTATCAAAAATGATAAAATAGGCTTTCTGATGTTAAAGTCTGGATCTTGCTCTACAAATTGCTTTTCAAACAAATAATGCCAGCATCGTGCAATGTCACGTAAAGGACAGACCTTTCACTCACCAAGGCACTTGTGCTGTGGTGATGTGACAATAAAAGTGATTTGATTTGATTTGACCTATTTTGTGACTTACAGAATGGGATATCTGGGCCAAGTCTCTGCCTTGAATCAGGTGCTCTCTGAAACTTCCTTAAATCTGACTGTCTGATATACTGGAGTAACAGACTTCTCCAAATATCATCTCCACTTTCTAGCAGGCCACTCAGTTCTGGTCAGCAATGAAATAAGGATCAATACGCTGCAGTGTTCCTCAGTGCTGCCAGCAATCCTGACGCTCCGATTGTGGCTGAATGAGGGAGGTGAGACTATTTCGTCCACTCGCTTTTCACTTGTCACACACTGTTAGACAGTGGAGCTCTGAATGACTGCTGGGCTTCTAACATGTTTAGCTTCACTGTCACCTGACCACATCTTCACAGCCTGGTGGCACCATTCTTGGCGAGTGATCCATGCCGCTCAAGGTAGTCTTCTTCGCCATGGGGAAAACATGTCTATATGCTTTCACTGAAGCTGTAAATACTTTGTGACTTTTGAATTTTCAAATAGCTGGATAAAATCCAGGCCTACTAAAAATATTCAGGAGTATTCTATGAATATATTAAGAATAATAAGTATACATATAATAATAATAATTAAATATGTAAGTATAAATCTAAAATGTCTGTTTTAAGTAAAAAAAATATCCACATATCTAGTTGTTCCTACTAGGTGTCAGCCTAATTTAGGTTAAATAAACTAAAGCTATAAACTAAATAATAATAATAATAATAAATAATTTTTTTTAAAATCAGTTATTCAGTCAAATAATGTTTGAAGTGCCTCCTTTCACAGAAAATGATACATGAAATTAGATTATCAGGCTTTATTGTGTTCCCTTTTGTGAGGAGGGTTTTTAAAAGAGTTTATTCTGATTTTTTTTTTTTTTCAATTGCACAGCAAATAACTAATTTTGCAACCTGCTACTTGTTTTCAGTCTACTGTTAAAACCAACACATGTTCAATGTATGGTTTAAAGCCGCTATAATTGGTTTCATATATGCAAAACAACAAGAGCAACCTTTATTATATACAGTATGCAGTACTTCCGAGGGTACGCAACAAGGTTATTTTTTGTTTCTTTTTTTTGCTTTTCTTTTCTTTTTTTTTGGGAGGACCAAGTGATCCAATTCAACGATGAGCAACGATGAGCAGAATGAAGGTGTCACATGTTTTAAACTCAAAATACATCTATCAAGAGCATGCTCACATAGGAAAACGACTACAGAGAACATAACATTGGGTGAAGTGGATATTCACGACTGAAAAAAAATATTCTAATGCAAATTGTGCTTATTGATGACACATCTTAATTTTCTCAAAGTTACCTTTTTGTGACCACGCCACAAGTTCAAGGAAACCGAGAAGGCTGAAAGCATACCCTATTATTTCATTATTTTACAAAAGCACAATGTTTTGTTTTGATTGTGAGTATACACAAATAAAAGTGAACCCTTTATAGTTTTGATTAATGTCTTATTATTATCTCTATGACCAAAACGGTATTTTAAGTGATAGCACCGGATTTTTCGTGGGAAACATTTGTATTTGTGCCGAATGAAATATATAGGTGCATAACAGTTTCTCTTTAAATACATTTTTAAAATAAAAATTAATTGTTTTAGGTTGTCCCAATCTCATGCAAGTGGCGTATAGCATGATTTTCTGTTTCTATTTGGCATGATATTTATATTCAGAAATTGAATTTGGCGTGCAATGATACGCAATAAGTAGAATAGGGGTGTGGGGTAGGTGCATATTATATGTCCGCCAAAACTGCGTATCACATGCATGCCAAGAAATTGCGTAAAATGTGCACCCGAAAACTGCATTATATGCACGCCAAACACGTGCGTTTAATATGCATGCCAAAGTAAATGTATGCTTATAAATAATATGCCAAATAGAAACAGAATATTATGTTACTGATATTAATTTTCATGAGATTGGGTTACTAACGGAGGAATAGTGAGGGAGAGGTTCGAACGAATGCGAATTGACTGTGGAAGCACCGACTCAAAAGATTGATTAATTTATAATTAATAGCATGGCGGGACACATATGATAACTGCTGTAACATTTTCAGGGCAAGTGTTTCTCAAGTTAGTCTACAGCCGTACACCTGCAGGCTCCACTGAAGACATGTAAGCAAGAAGAGCAATTATGATGCAGCATATAAACTATTTACAATTGCTGTTTGTCAGACTGTACGAACATGATCCCAGCTATTAGCCATGTCATACAGTTGGATTTCAACTGTCATTAATGTCAGACTCTACGGCAGTCAAGACTCATTAAAAACTGACACACACAAGAAGTCTCAGCCAGATATTTGCGTCATCAATCCGTGACACGTTTGGTGATAGGGAGCTGCATTTACATATGGAATTTAAATGGTGGCTATCAAACAAAAAAAATCTTTGTCATTATTTTTAATCATTGATTGTCTGTCCACCCGGCTCTCTTTGACATTTTCTCTGTAGCAGTTTGTTGCTGTCACATTAATTGTGTCATTAGGTTCTGTGCTCCTATTGGTTTTGCTCTGATGGTCATCGTAGGGAAAGATACACTGCAGGACTGTGCCATAAAACTTCTGACACTGGCAGAATTTCATCAGAGGAAAAACTAAATTTTTATTCATCAAATGGCTTTCTGCAAACATTTCACAAAATTGATCAAAGAGATTTTGGCCTAGAATGAAAGGAATCTGTTGTGATTCTCAAAATGTGTCTCAGTCAAGCAAATTGTAGCCAAAATCACATAGTGTTTGTTTGTCAATTGCTCAGAGATCATACTAGTGACTTAATAGCATTAAATGTGACAGTAGTTTTATTCATCATATTACAACATATTAGACTATTACACTGTGGTAAATATAATTTTCCTGACCACATGACTTTTGTTATATTATCAGAAAACCTGTTTCAAAACAAAATTAACAAACATATAATGTCCTTGGAGAATGTGGATGGTTAAGTGTCTCACGCTTTATTGTGTAAAAACATTTTACCCAACATTAATTTAGCTTGAACTAAATGGTAAACTATTCTTTTTTAAAGCGTCACAAATTTTTTCATATATTTATATTTTTTATATGCTTAACACATTTGTTTATATTTCTGATGTTTTTGACTGTATTTTTTTGAATTAATTACATCTCCTCACTACATTACTGTTATCAATGACCAGCTTGACAGGACATTTCAATTAAAAAGTATTTTCCTTCATAATTATCATCATACAGCGTAGTTGCACCTTGAGTCTTTTACTCAACACTGTAACACTGCCCTTAGACTGACCTCCCTCTTCTGCCCACAGGCCTAAAGAAATCAGCAGATGTTATATATGTACTTCATCACAGTTTTAACTGACTGTGCTCAGTCTGCTGGATTTGTGGGAAGTTATCGGTTGCAGATCATGAGACTAAAAACACTAAAAGCCCTCATGTAACCCCAGACCAGAATAAACACAACTGGAATGGAAGCAAAGCACATTTGTGAAAAGTGTATGTTTATAGCTCTGGCAAAGCAAAGCAAAATAATTAATAAAATAAATATATACACCACTTTATTTTATTTTATTTTTACTTAATACAATAATAGCCATCTGATGTACTGCTCATGACTACATCCAAAGATGTTGGTATATGCTCAAGCATCCCTGCAATGCTACATAGGGCAAGCATTTGGAAAATCGATGGATGGATGTTAAGATATTCTTCCATAAAATAACTATTTTTTTTCATACTACACACTCCACCTTTTATGAAAATGTAATACAGGTGCATCTCAATAAATTAGAATGTCGTGGAAAAGTTCATTTATTTCAGTAATTCAACTCAAATTGTGAAACTTGTGTATTAAATAAATTCAATGCACACAGACTGAAGTGGTTTAAGAATTTGGTTCTTTTAATTGTGATAATTTCGGCTCTCGGTCCAAAGTCCTCTTTTTAGATGAGAGCAATTTTTTTATTTAATTGGAAAACAGTCTGGAGGAATAGAAGCTGGAGGATAGTTGCTTGAAGTCCAGTGTTGAAGTCCACAGTCTGTGATAAGTTTCCACAGTCAATTTGGGGTGCAATGTCATCTGCTGGTGTTGGTCCATTGTGTTTTTTTTTGAAAACCAACGTCAGTGCACCCGTTTACCAATATATTTTGGAGCACTTCATGCTTCCTTCTGCTGACCAGCTTTTTAAAGATGCTTATTTCATTTTCCAGCAGAATTTGGCACCTGCCCACACTGCCAAAATCACCAAAAGTTGGTTAAATGACCATGGTGTGCTTGACTGGCCAGCAAATTCACCAGACCTGAACCATAGATAGAGAATCTGGGGTATTGTCAAGAGGAATATTGTAAAGAGGACAAGAGAAAAAAATGCAGAAGAGCTGAAGGCCACTGTCAAAGAAACCTGGGCTTCAAACCACCTCAGTGCCACAAACTGATCACCTCCATGCCACGCCGAATTGAATTGACCAAAGGAGCCCCTACCAATTAAAGTACCAATTGAGTACATATACAGTAAATTAACATACTTTGCAGAAGGCCAACAATTCACAAAAAAATTTATTGGTCTTATAAAGTATTCTAATTTGTGTGAATTGGTGGGACACAATTAAAAGAACCAAAGACTTAATAAACTACTTCAGTCTGTGTGCATTGTATGTATGCACCTGTATGTTACACCTAAGTCTACACATTATTTAATGATTCATTGTCTCTTTTACCATAAAAAATAAAACTAGTACTTTATAATTATATATTAATCCCTGTCATTCCTGTTTTACTACTTGCTATTAAGAGTCCTGCACAACAAACTAGAACAAGTATGGTGTAACTGTGCTGTAAATGTATGAAATCATGTATCCTGGCAAAAGTTAATTTACTCGCACCTCTGGACGGCCTGACACCATATGGGGCGTAATACATCACTCCAGTGTGCTACAATTTTAAAGTATTGAGGTGAGCTCAGAATGATTTCAGAGAATGTCTTTCTCAGAATTAATTTTCATAAAGGAAGTTCTATCTATCATCTTTCATACGTCGTACAAAAAAGGGGGGGGGGGGTCTGTAAAGACTTTAACCTTTTTAGACGAGAGTCCACATTCTGAGTGCTTGCTTCATCATGCAAAAGTTATGCAAATCATCCAGAAAATATATATTCTTTCCTCTCAATCATCTAATTAGAGGGATCATAAAGTCACAGCCATGTCACAATGCAACTCTTTAAAGTATTGTTTTATTTTCTCCTTACCAAACTGTGGAACATCAGAATGCATCAAACATCATCCCACTGTTTTGTTTTTTAAGATAATTATTTCTTAGGCCCCATTTACACTAATTTGTTTTCGTTTTTAAAACAGCATTTTAGAATGAAAACGATCCTCGTCTACACTGGCATTTCTGTTGCGTTTCAGAAACGATCTCCATCTACACTACACAACCGAATACGAATGTCACATGACATTCATGCAGGTACAACCATAGATATGTATAGGTAGATTCCATATTATTTAGATGGTGGATGCGTCAGCATGCTTTTGAGCAGTCGAATGGGGAAATCTACCTATACACATGTATGGGTACAACAATGAGCATGATGTTATTTTTTTATGGGCAGCCACGCCATCGTTTTCAAAAGTCTCCATTTTGGTCCGTTTTCACTGAAACGCAACCCCAGAGTTTTCAAACTAAAACGGGGTCTGCAGCATTTTCAAAAGTCTCCATTTTTGAGGGTGGGAAAATGCGGGAGTAGTGTAATCGATAGGCGTAACTGTAGTAAAATGTATGCGTTTTAAAACCAAAATGCTCTAGTGTAAACGGGCCCTTTGTCTCAAAATTTAGCACAATGAATCACAGGTGTGCACTTCCCCACACGTCTGCTTTCCCAAGGTCTTTTCTCCATTATATGCAGGCCATGCATCAGATCACAGATCACGTTACAGAGAAAAGTAACAGAGACAATTCCTCATACATTTGTTTGCGTTGGTGGTGTAGTTATCTAAGGGTTTTCCTGCCACAAAAACTCACCCATAAACTCAAATGGTAGAGTGAATTGTTAACAAAACAAAGGTCATGGGTTCAAATCCCAAGGAATACGTGAAGAGAATATTATATTTATTAAAGTATCCCTATTGTGGTTAATGAAAAGTCCATATTTTGGTTTTGGGAGTCCCCAACAATAGGTTGACATGCATGCAAGGTCAAAAAACACTTTCATTATCTTATAATATGCATTAATTTTGACCTTACTTGCTCAACGTCTCCCAAACGATTCACTCAACGATTCATTTTTCCAAACTCCTCCTTTGTGTGATGCTAATATCAGCGGTGATTGGTCCGACTGGTCTCATTTTCATTTCACCATGCTTGTAATGCCTTATAAAGGAGCGTTTGCGAGCACAGTGCTGCTTTGTGTACAGCGTTAACGGGGAAACTGCTATTTTTACCACTCCAAAAGGCTACCTAGTGACAAAGAATGAATTTGCATTTTCATTCAGACCAACGCGAAAAGACCAACAAGTGGGCGGGCAATATGCTAATGTTTCATGTTGACGTCAATTCGTTTTAAAAACTACTCGTTTCAATTATTCATAGTTGACTCTTTCTTTTGAGAAATAACTTATTTACGATGCACTGTCAGATTTAAAACTTTGTAGGATGTGTTCATTCACTTAGAGCTGTGTTACACACTGCATGAAAGGTCATTTTCAAAAATCCATAATAGGGGCACTTTAAAAAATTGTAATGATACAATAGATACATTTGCAATTTTCATTTGATTGACAGTTTTATACAAAGCAACTTCCATTGTATTCAAGATATACATCTGCATAATATACATATACATGAACCCATAACCTTGGTGCTGCTGGCAATTTTATTTTATTGATTTGATTTGATTTAGAACACTTTATTTTGCATGTTATATATGTTACCAATAACAGTGAATTATGCATAATAATATGCAACTAACACAAAACCAAACCTAATCCTAATGCTATAGGTAGTACATGTCGTTAATTTATCACACCTGTACACAAGTATAGCACCTTTTACAATACAGTGAATATACATATTTTGACACTTTATTTTACAGTTATACATGTTGCATGTACTTACTATGGCAATACCAGTACATTTTGTATAATTACATGGAGCTAACACTAAACCAAACCCTAATCACAATGCTGTAGTTAATGTTGTTAATGTATTACCCTATTACTCTATTACTTGTACTTAAATTTATTTATAGCACTTTTTGCAATGCATATTGTTAAATTATATATATGCAATGCTTTATGTGAATATACTGAATGGGCAACACTTAATTTCACTGTATGTATTTTAAATGTATGTTATACATTTATTACTGATTATAATCTTTGTGTGTTTTAAATGTAGCTACTAATGACTGTAAATTATGTATAATTACAAGGAATTAACCCTATACCAGACACTAACCCTATAGTGAGTATATATTGTTAATATTACTTTATTACAGGTTTATGTAATATTAAAATAAAGCCACTGAATATGCAGGTAAAATCAGATACGTACATCAGATGTAAACTGAAGTTATTAATTGGAATGTTTCTAAACTGCACAAAACAAACTGTGATTAGCACAAAACTCACGTGTAGTATAGGTCATTGTCATTTTTTTTTTATATATAACTTCATGGTTTTTGAGGTCAACCCGTACATCTGCCAAACTTGACTAGCTTCAACCATGTGAATTTGGGTCAAAAACCCAAATAGAGTTTGATTGTATGGTGTGTCCTTGACATAAACAACAAAAGACTTGTGAAGTGTTTTCTCCTCATTTTTAAAAGCCTATTCATTTTGCTATCCTGACTATGCAGCTACTTGCATTTTATAATTTTCATCAAGCATTGTTTTTCCCAGCATGACCCTATCAGAACAGATGCACGACCCCACTTTGGGTCATGACCCAGTGGTTGAGAAGCACTGTTTGAAACGGCAGCACTTAGCACATCAAAGTAAAAGTAAATCAGCTCCAATAGTCTAAACACACATTTGGGAATTAGTTTAGAAAGTGTTGTGCTTGTTCCTGGGTCAAATCTCTAGTAGAATAGCATTTTTTCATGCCAGTCATTGTTATTTAAATGTCATGTCTGTCCTTTGAAGATGCATGCAAATGGTGGAGGGATACGTTGGAGGAAAGAGCATGCCGCAGTGTAATGCTTCACTGTACCATGCAATTATGCTGACAAACTACTTGCCGTAGAGTCACCAAATGTTAAGAGGAGACAAATGAAATCAGCCAAGTGAGGGAGGTAAATAAAAAATCTGATCCGTAACTTTAAAAATCCATCATAATTTTCTCTAATGACCAGACCTCTCTCTTGCACGTACGCCACCCCTCGGCTCCTCATCTCTTTGCCAGCGCCTCATGAATTGTCTTTTGTTTGATACTCAGCTAAGACTGTAGATGATGTATTACATTCAGTGTCAAGGGGGAAAGTGCCTCTCCAGCCACATCAAACTGACAGAGCGCTGAAACACAAATGATGCAACAAACAGAAATTGTGAGTCACTCTGTAGATCAATTAGAGTGAACGCTGAGAGTGTTGCGGGGTGAGGTGGGTGCTGCATCAGCCTAAGCCGTTTACTAGCTCGCAGCTGTCTGAAAAATGTCTAAAAAGGATGACGGTTTTCATTTTGTGCTGAAAGAGAACAGCAGGAAATGAAAAAAAGACTGTTAAAATCTGAAATTAAAGGTGCTTAATTAAAAAAAACAAAAATACGATATTTAACAATTATGCTTTTACGTTGTTTTGATGTCAATCAAGGAGGCATTTGATGTTTACACTGATCTGTTTACAACAAAACATTTTAAAGCGGCAAGTGAAACTGAAGTGCATAGTTCACATGGTCATGGTAAATCTGTTATGACTGCCATTTATGCAATAAGTCCATACAGGTTTTTGGGGTCATGAAGTATCAACTCAATACGCTTTCAAAAGCTTAAAAAAATAGAAATGGTATGGTTTACCAATGCTTTCATTTTTTGTATATATATATATATATATATATATATATATATATATATATATATATACAACACACACACACACACACACACACACACACACACACACACACACACACACACACACACAAAGTACAGCAAAACAGTAATATTATAAAAAAGTAATATTATAAAAAATAATTACCATTTAAAGTACATTTTCTATTATAGTATGTTTTAAAATGCAGTTTATTTTTGAACAGCATTTACAGTATTTGAAAACTGTTTTCAAAATTGATCAAAACACAGCATATTATAATAATTTCTAAAAGGGTCATGTGACACTGAAGACTGGAGTAATGATGGTGAAAATTACATTTAAAATATATTCAAATAGAAAAAAAAGTTTTTTTTTAAACTGTAAAAAGTATTATTATTATTATTATTAACTGCTGTATATATAATGAAGGTTTATTTAAAATAGATTTGACTCCACAAACCGAATAGGAAGGTACTTCTTCAGTTGCAATGAATATGGCGCTTCTGTCCATAAAGATGTTCTTATGAGGCAGAAGCGATTTACAATTACTGAAATTAAATTTCTTCTTTAAGTTTCCGGGAATTATTTAAGGGTCAAGTTTGATTTATTGATTTATGGATTTATTTATTGATTTACAAAGCCTGTGGAAGTTTTAGGGCAGGCACATTAAAATTGCTTTTATCATATCGTCAGTGAGTGTGCTTATCAAAGCAAATATGAAAGGTCTAAAACACTCTGAACCATTCAAAGAAATAGAAATCACATAGACGTCTACTTACTTATTTAGCAAAACATTAGGTATTTATTGCAAATAGTGTGGCTTTTTCCCCTGTTTATTAAAATCAACTAATTTTAGATTAGCATAATGCATAGTGCCAAGCTGCATTATCATTCATTACAGAACCATACATGTGAGTATACCAATAAATATTACAATTATACACATTACATTCATTACAGTAAGTATCTCTCATAAGACTATATTGTACTAATTATGATTACCTTAAAATTACGCATTGCTGTTGCCTGCGAGAATACATCTTAAAATTTCCTCTCATGAGCCTCACTGTGAACTAGTTTTCTATATGAGACAGCTGGCCTGATTTCAGCATGGTCTTGTGATACCAGTAATTCCCTTCTGGGTAAATTCACATTCACACACAAAGCCCAGTGATGGGATTTTACTCAACAGATCAATAATTGCTTTAGCATATTAACACTTCCATTCAGTTCATACTTTCTGGATAAAACTTGATTTAATTGCTGTAGACTTTTTTTTAAAGGGAAGTGTGTAATTTCAGCGCCTCTAGTGGCACCAAATGGAATTGCAAATGCCTGTTTTCCTACAGGTTTTCCTTAACACTTCCCCATTTGTCATATATTTTGAAATAAACTTTATTACATTAAATAATTATCAATCTGAAAATGATGTTTTATAGTTCTAATCAATGACTAACAAGTCAAAATCTTTATATTGAACTATTTCTGTTTCAGTTGTGTCATTCAGAATGCTTGAATATGGCGCCTTTGTCTTTGATTTAAGTACTTTCATGTTAAATACATTGCTGTAATGAAATGTCTTATTTACAAATGTTTTTGAATGCCTATGGAGAAAATGAATGGGATAAATAACAGTGGGTGCTCACTGTGGAGCTCTATTACTTTTCATAAGGACCTATTTGAAAACAGGTAAAACATCCGTCACCTCGCTGATCTGAGAGCTGTCATCCTAAGCTGTCAAAAGCTTACAGAACACCCATTGTTGGCTTTTTATGGCTTGTTATGAATATGGATGGATTATCATTAGTGCCAAAATGAATGTGTCACAAACATTATGAACCATTTCCAGACCCTTCAAACTCACTCTTTATCTCCGGCCCACAGAGACACTCACGGCCTGTCAGCAATCTTCATTTGGATCCCCCAAGATGCCTTGCACTGGGAATACTTTGACGAATACAGTTTGCATAATTACCCTCCGATTTTGAATATTCAAGCGCTCAGGGGTCCCTGTTTGTATCTGGCTCATTAGAATTTAGAGGGCAGCAAAATAAAATATCTGAGTGCACATACAAAGCCTGTTCTGGCAAAGATGACACACGGCATCTGCTGAGAGCCTTGGAAACTTGTTCGGGTTCTGTTCTTGCTGATCTTAGCAGCTTTACGACCTAGGCCGAGTGAAAAAAAACAACAAACAAAAAAACCTGAGCGTGCATACTTGGCAAGCATCACGCACATCTTGTGATACCCCTCGTTTGCGTACACAATTAGTTTGAAAGAGACGTATCTGGAGCAGTAGGGAACCTCTGTGTACAAGGTGAATCTGCTTTGCAAATGCTGCACTGAGGGAGATAAAAAAATAATAAAAATCAAGCAATGTGTGCCAAACAATTCCACTCTTCTTCCATACGCTGCTCATGTCTCTCATTATATTTCCATTGAGGGCCACCTAAACACATTCAGATGTTCTGTTTAGTAAAACGCAATCCTCAGCACAATAAGAGGTGAGAAATAGCAAATAGGTTCTCTCAATAAAAGCATTTGTTAGGAAGAAAACTGAAAATGTACAGGACATAACAGTGTGACTTACATAATGATGATAATTGTGTACAATAGAAGGGAAGATTAATGCAATAGTAGAGCTCAATCTGTGGACAACAACTAGAAACTGGTGAAGGGGATATGAGCATTCAAGTGAAAGTTGATTTTCAAATAGTATTGTGCACATTTAACAACTCAAAAAAAAAAAAAAATTGGAGGTTATACAATTTTCACTCTTACGTGATCTTCATTCTAATATGTTAGTACATGATACACTAAGTTTGTGTTATTATTATTAGTTGAAAATGGTTGTGCTGCCTAATGAAGTGTGTGTGTTCTTTTTTTCAGGATTATCTGATGAACGGAACATTTGAAGAAATGTATATGTGACCCTGGTCCACAAAACCAGTCTTAAGTAGCACAGTATATTTGTAGCAATAGACTATTTGTAGCTAAATACATTGTAAGGGTATTTATTTTTTTTTAGGCCAAAAATCATTAGGACATTAAGTAAAGATCATATTCCATGAATATTTTTAGTAAATGTCCTACTGTAAATATATAAAAACTTAATTTTTGATTAGTAATATCCATTGCTAAGGACTTCATTAGGACAACTTTAAAGGTGATTTTTTTTTTGCACCCTCAGATTCCAGTTGTTCAAATAATTTTAGCTCGGCCAAATATTGTACTTTCCTAACAAACCATACATCAATGGAAAGCTTTCTGATATTGTATACATCTCAATTTCGAAAATAATACCCTTGTGACTTGTTTTGTGGTCCAGGGTCAAATATAGTAGTAGTGGTGGTAGTATATATGTTTATTGAAGCAAAAGTCCTATTTAATAGTTAGTTAATTGTGAGAAATGGTCTCCAAATAATGCGTGACAATATATTCTGGACCACATCACTGCACAACCAATCAGAGAGCAGAAGATACTTTCACATTCATTCCCACACAATCAAGCATGTACCCCAGTACCTTTTGAACATTTGACATGGTTTTACTGCAGTAACACTAACTGTATATAAATATTAAGATGGAAACTGATTCAAACAAAATACATTGATAGACTCAAAAAACTACTTCATTTTTTACATACTGTTTATAAATGACTGCTTTTTAAATTAATATAATTGTTTGTTTTATTTAAACCATAGAAATGGAAATGGAAAGGAGTCATGGTGATGAGGAGACATCCAACTGCATCATTCATTCCTAGCATTAATTATCTTTTGTATCATTTTATTTTGGCAATATTGGCATTGACTGAGTGCACCGAGTGATGGGCATATGAAAATATGCACACTGAGATAAATGTTTTGGGCTTAATACAAGTTCTGCGGACATCATTTGTAGCATGCTCTCAATTACCATGAAAAAAAATATTGTCTATGGAGAAACGTACACACACACACACACACACACACACACACACACACACACACACACACACAAATAAATAATTTGTAAACTATTCGTTTGTTTGAAATTGTACTCTGTACATTGTTAAAACAGCAATAGGGTATGCACAACATGATCATTTTAGGAACACTTAGTATTAATGCACTTAATACTTAATAAAGGTTTCATAAAAGTTATTGCCTTTAATTTAGTATTTTCCATGATCTAATCTATACTGAGAACTATTTACTCATGATAACCATTTACAACTCTTTTACTACTGGTTTATTAAATATTGTATATCAGTTAGATATGGGTAGGATAACAAATCATTATCTAACTCTTTATATGTGAGCTTATTAACAGTTATATTTGGTTAATTATGTGACAATGAATGAATAATTAATTTGTACATAGCATATTGATGTATTAATGTAGAGACAACAGTGTCAACTAATTATAACTAGTTTATAAACTATACAATATTTTGAAAATGCTTTGTTACTGTATACTGATTATAAAGTGTTAGCAAAATGTTGTGCAGTTTCTGCCTTGTTAATTTCTCACTGCAGAAATGACCAAAACTATCATATGGAAGCTATGATATGTTTGGTAGTATAAACGTTCATATTGTACTAAAACCGTCACAACATCCAGTCAGTTTGTCTCAGAGTTTTAGAAAGGTTATTCTGCTACACTGTGCTTCTGTTGTGTCAGCATAAGCAACCGCTTGTGACAGAAGGGATATGCCAACCCTCCGATGGCACGAGTGACTCATCACTTTAGTTTCTTCTTGATTACACTAATGATGTATTTGCATCACTTTAGCTGTTTTAATGTTGCTTCCATATTCATGTCAAATAATGACATATCATATGTAATGCTTTGCAACAAGAAGCCATCCTCACAATGTCTCCAATTCAGAGCGGAGTGGATCAGTGATGGTCACATGATTGCATGAGTGGGGAAAAAAAAACACACCCATTCCACTGCCGCATATAAAGACGTTCTTTGGCATGCTGTGCGAGCTATTCACACTCACAAGTTACTCCAGAGGAAGTGCAGCCTCAATCCAGTGCCATTCATCATTATTCCCTGTGCCTCTTCTAAAAATCCACCATGTAAACGTCACATCCAGACATCCACACCTCTGTTAAGGCCACTACATCATTAATGCTTTCCACCAAGGCATCACAATGCTTTCTTGAACAATTCTGATTCAGTCCACACACACACACACACACACACACAAACACACAACACACACGCACACACACACACACACACACACACACACACACACACACACACACACACACACACACACACACACACACACATTAGAAATTTTGAATTTAAATCAGCATTTAAATAATCACAAAAGGTTCACTTAGTTGTAACACCTAAAGTATGATTAAATCTGGTAACTTTATTTAATGCATTAAGCATCATGAACGTGAATCATGAAAGAAAAAGAAAGAGATTTACGCAATTGAAATTAATTAAAATTTCCATCCATTCAGATTATAATTTTAGCATGCACATACACAACTTAAAGTGATGCTTATTAGTCAGCATGGATGTATCAGGTAAGAAACAGGTAATATTTATATAATAGCACTAATAAACAAAATATGTTTTAAATAATTAAATCTCATCAATAAATCACTTTTTTTCTCCAGTCTCCTACATTTTAATTTAATATTACCTGTTCCACAGCAAGCCACATTTTATTTGTATTGACACTTTTACTGAATAATTTAATTAACAAATCAAAATAAACATCATTATATATGCTGGGACACCCCTTCTTTTGAAGAGAAAAGGCTACTTCCAAACTTGGTAATAAATGATGTTGAAAATATCATTACCATTAATGTATGAACTGTTTGGCTGAAAATGTGCATAATATTAAGTTTATGTTACAATGTTAAAACAGTATAATCCAAATGCATGCCATTTTATGTGAATAGAAAAGGGTCCTTCAAACTGTTGCATAAAATTAGAAGCACCATTGCTAGAATATCATATATTTTAAGATTTGACTCTTGTAAATTATAAAATAGTAACTATTTATATAAAACAGTTTTTATTACATCATAAACACATCATGATGTCTATATTTAAAAATAATAAACGTATTTACTAAGGTATCAACATCACGAGGAACAATGCACTACATGCATCATTTGATCAAGTTCATGAAGTTTCTCTAAAGTGATATTTAATTTTAAATCACAGAGCGCTTATCCTATTCTTGCAATACATATTTTAGTATGGTTTTTATATTAAATATTTACACAGAATTTGGCAACAACCCACCTTAACTCATCAAAAGATTTGCCCCTTACACTGCTACTGAAAAATTGAGAAGTATCAAGAATGATTTTGGAATCTGTCCCTGTTGACTCATACAATGAATCGCAAAGTGCCTAAAGATTCCCACCTCTACTGTCCACGTCGTCAACAAGCTATCAAAGCTTTCTACTGAGCACAAATTTAAAAAGAAGACCATTAATACATCTACACTGGATGCACAAGCCCAAGCTCAGTGAGGGAGGGGGAGAAAAGGAAAAAGGGCTCATTTATTTAAAAGAGTTGCCATGGGGAATGACATCCATGATTAATGTGGGGGTTGATTATGCAACCAATTGACTATAATTCACACCCAAAGAAACAGAGGCCAGTCAGCTGGCAGAAGCGCTAAGGGTATTAATACATTTAATTTTTGTAAAAAAAAAAAAGCATTTTCATGACACCCTTTTTATCTAAAAATAAATAAATAAAAATGAGAACCTTTTTATGTGTTTTTGTCATTTATTTACACAAAAATTGCATTTTGTGTGTCTGAAAACAGAAATATTTGAAAACGCCTTTCAACATTCAAGTTTTTGAAAACAATACCATTATCATCCCTGTGTAAACTACAAAAACGTGGATTTTTGGAATCAGTGACGTCATGCACATGACGTGTCACAAGTTCAGTTTATAGTTATGTGCACAAGTGTGAAGTGTTTCTTTAAAAAGTGGCATCGCCAACCACTGGCCTGGCATGTATGATACAGTCGTTTTTGCGGAGCTGTGTGAATATTTTTTTTTTTTTAGTTTTGACAACTTTGAACACAAAACTGTACAGCTGAAAAGCCTTTCATTTATAGTATATTGTTCCAAAATAGAATCCATGTACCATAGAAAAATGAACTTTGTTTTTGTACTCTTAAGACTTTTTGACAAATAAACACATTTCAATTGAAATTTAATTTAAATGAAATTACATGTTTTGTGAGATTCACGATTAGCTGGCATCCATCTAGTACCCTACCCTTTCTGGGCTTTGCTATTATTATTTTCTGTGAGGGACCAAGAAGATACGGCCTGCAGTCCCGAGGCTCTCACATTTATCTGATGTGAGCTTCAGGGTATCCACAGAGGAAATGCACTGAAGTGAGTCTGGCTGTAAGTCAAGGGGACTACGAATGTCATGGATGAGCATGCCTTTTTTCTCTATTGTGGCTTTGAAAAGGATGGTCTCATTTATTTACACCTGTCACTTTAATACACAATGTAGGGGTTCTCGAAAGACTGCAGTATGCACTGGACAAAAAGTGACAACGTGCATTTGTAAAAAGGTGATCTCTTTATGACAGGATGGGGAAATTAAATGAATGTTTGAAGATTTATTTCAAAATGTAATTTATTATTGTGAGGGAAAAGCTGAATTTTCAGCATCTTTACCCCTGTCTTCAATGTCACATGGTTCTTCAGAAATCCTTTTAATATGCCGATTTAGTGCTCAAGAAGCATTTCTTACAATTATTAATGTTAAGAACAGTTGTGCCACTTAATAATTATGTGGAAACAGTGACGCACCATCATGCAAAGACATGGATTAATTATTGCATTATTAAAGTGACAGTAAAGACGTTTAGAATGTTACAAAATATTATTATTTCAAATAAATGCTTTTCTTTTAAACCTTCTATTCATAATGTTCATAATTATAATCATGAATAATAATGTAATAATAATTCAAAATATGATCCAAAATGTGTATATACATAGACAGATGTTACCACATGAAGCACATTTACCTGGAAAGAAAAGCTGAGGTGATCTTGAAATAACTTAAATAAATAAGTACACCTGAATCACTCTTTAAAAATCAGTTATTACTAGTTCTTATTCCATTTGATGAAACATTGATTAAAAACAAAAACATTCAGTGAATTACATGGAAATGACAAATGAGTGACTGACAGAAATTGCATTGTACAAAAAATCCTACTGAAACAAGCTCAAATAGACCACTAACCTCAGGCGGTGAAAACTGTTCCAGCAGCGGGTGCTAAATTATCTAAAACAATGCCATCAAAAAATAAAATAAAACGCTATTATAAAACAGCTAAACATAATTTCCTCAACTGTTTTGTTCCTCAAAACCTACCATTTTCACATTGAGAATTACACAGTTAATTTAATATGATCAATATGACAGAGAGATTGTTATGATTAATGTGCCTTTAAAATAAATGTATATTCCGTCAATTGAATACAAGCATCAGCATGAGATGTTCTTCTGAATATCAAGAGACAACTTCTTGCTGTTTTTTTTTACAGCGCTCTATTCACGGGAAGTTTGTGGAAATTATCTACATAAATTGAATGAGCTGTATTCCTGAGATGTATATTTGTGCATAATAGATGGAGTTTTGAAAGACAGCATCACCAAGTGATATCAAGAGACTGTTGAACCGCTAGTAAAGCAGGCTATGTGCAGTTAACATATGCAGATGCAGTACAAAGCTGACAATTTCTGTTCTTAACAGCAACAGCAGGGCTTTGAATGGATCATTTTTAAATGGAACATGAAAAGGTTTAACAGCTGTCTTGATTGTATCAGTGGTTTTGTTCCAACTGTGCTATTAAATGTTTGAATGGAACACTGCATTAAATGTTTAAATAAAAAAAGGAAATTAACCTTACACTCCAGTTACTTTGCTGAAAGGCATTATCTAATATTCATGACCACAGAAAAAGACTCAACATGAATGCAAAATTGTTATAGATTTAGGGTGCAATTAACACCTTCCAGTCATTATGAATAATAGGAACCTTGACAATAACAACAAAAACACGTCCTAACAAAATTATGACAATACTAGTAATAGCTTGGGTTCCCAAATGCTTTGAGATCCACTTTCCTGCAGAGTTCAGCTCCAACTCTAATCACACACACCTGAACAAGCTAATCAAGGTCTTCATGATTAGAAAGTTACACGCAGGTGAGTTTGATCAAGGTTGGAGCTAAACATTGCAAGAAAGCTGAGAATGCCTGAGGTATAGTATATCAGCTCTTGACATATGCACAAATTAATTCATTGTATGCAAATACAATACAGCAACCAAGAGCCATCTGCAAACAAATTATAAAAAGATTTCCCTCAAATTCAAACAGGTGTAAGACTCTCCTCAAACAGAGTAACCACGGGTGTTGTTAATTTATTGTTTTGTCATGTCAAACATCACAAATATTATCTCACATTCGCTTGCGTTAACACAATCGGTTAGGTTTAGTGTAGGTGGTATGTTAGTTTTGGTTACACTTTAGTTTAAGCTGTCCTTGTTACAGTGTAATTATACATTTAAATACTGAGTAATATTAATTAACTACATGTACTTACTATACTGTTAGGGTTTGGTTTAGGGTTACTTGCATGTAATTATGTATAATGTATTGTTATTATCGTAGTAAGTAAATGTAACAAGGACACCTTGAAATAAAGTGTAACCTTATTTTTAAATGCGATACAGCATTAACCTTAATTTCAAAAGCATTCACCAGACACTTAATTTCCAAACTGCTGAAATACGCTCAATAACCAACGTAATAAACCAGTACCAGATTTACGTTTAGTAAAGAAGCAATGTAAAATCATTCTGCTGAAATGCCACCACATACATGTTTTTCCACCGAGCCTGGGTTGCTTGTATTACATCCTACTACATGTACTAAGACGGGTGGCCAATTCTATAACACCAAAAAGGAGGACACTTTGGATGCTGAAGCAACGCCGTTCAATGAGGACAATTACAAATATTTCTAAATTAGAGACAAAAATGTACTTGGTTTCATTAAGGAATGATATTTACTTCCTTCAATTAATTTCCAGGGCATTTTTTGTTTTACCTTTATAATGGCAAATATGTCACCTGTAATGTAAATTTCGTAAATCTACATATTAAATGTGATTTGAATAATAAGACACTATAAGGCTGGTACCAGTAAAATTAAATTGATATCAGAAAAATCTATCTTGGCGCAGAAGCTGCATCTGAAGTGCATTTAGATGCAATGCGCAAGCTATTTAATGCAGCTCATGCTGCCTTCACATGCTATCGGAATTATCGTAGATACGAGTTTCCTAGTCGGAAAATTGACATAAACAGCCTCTCTAGATGTGTTTACAACGGGCAAACTCAGAGATAATTTTGAGACCCAAGTTTCCGAGTTGAACGAGCCATAAACTTTAAATATGCAGGAGGAGGGAAACATACAGTAGGAGTAGTACTGTAAAGTTGTATTTGTTTTTCTCACTTCTACATTGCTTTCCCCTGCTATTACAGTTATGTATATTCATGTATATGAGTAAGCATTTAATGCATATTGTATGTATTGAACACAGTGAAAATAACATTTATTTGAGCAAAATTTAGGATTCGTCAAACAGCTGAATATCTTGAGAAAGCTGTGAATGTTTATATGGTTACTAATCAATGCAACGCTATTTTATTCAAAACCTGTTGGATATTGACTAAATAATTTCTAATCTATGCCTTTTGGCTTTAAAAAGAAACAGACAAGAATGAACAGGTTGTCCACCATGATTTATGTTATTTCCAACAACAAAGCACTTGAACAGGTGGGAAGAAGGAAGTTTCCAACAACACGTGAAGGCAGCATTAGAGATGCCAAAAATGCATTTACATTGCAATGAGTTGAATGATTTAAATATAAAATAGATTGAATATAGAACAATGAAATTATACTTTAAATATGGAACTAAATCAGTTAAGTTTACTTATCAGAAAACTAAGTAAATCATAAATACTGTTTTAATCAAAACAGCTGACTCATTCAGATAGTGACTTGCTGATTTCGGAACTGCGTACTAGTATTCTACTCCTACTATTTTGGCTATGTAAAACAAAATGTGCTAAAAAATAGTAGAAGTAGTATACTAGTACACAGTTTTGAATGTAGCAACTGTCTTTATTTATAGAATCATTTGTATCATTAACTCGATTCTTTCAAAAACAGTCATTCAGGAACAAAATACAACTTTGTAGATCAGAGACAAAATACTGCTACAGAGTCCATATTATCAATACCATGTCTAAAATGCATGTCAATAAATATTCATTTGAATATAACATTAACCTTTTGTGTTTATTTATTATACACCACTGTATAAAGTATAAAATAGTCATCTTAAAAGAAGGACAAATGAGTGTCCGGCTCAAGTCCGCACAAGTAGAGACATGGTATTTCAAAACCGGACTGTCCGACCTAAAACTAGACGGATGGCCACCCTAAATATAGCCTCACACTTTATCTCTAGGTTAGACTTTCAGCAGGAATAGCAGCCACACACTGTTAAACTTCTCACATTGCCCAGATGAAAGCATTTCCTTCGCATGTAAATTGTTAATGTGAGGCTGATTATACAACCTCGTGCACAACGGACAAATAGAAACCAGAAGAAATCCTGGCTTTGTTACATCGATGTAGAGCAGAATGACATGCTATGGGAGTCTGGGACACCTGAGCTTCCAGTGTGTCTCAATTTCTTTGTCTTGTTCATTTATATCTGACTGAATTGTGAGGATGAATTTGTATTCCACGAGTAGGTAATTCTCCTTCCATAGGGAAATCACTGGAGGAATGTACAAAACCAAATAGCAAAATTACATTCTTTACACATGTAGGCAGAAAACTAATTGGAATCTGACTGCGAAAGAGAAAAGGCGAGAATGATCGGTAAACTAATTTACAGACTAAATAATAGGCTGTCAACGTTTTAACAAAGACTGTCAATGGTTTCGTTGCTAGAAATAGGCTAATAAAACGTGTTTACGTGCGCACTTCAGGTGGGACAGCTTATGAAACATTTTCATTCATAAACTGTTAATGCCCTGCGTTTTTCTTTCCTTTTTACATATAACCTCATATTTATGTATGGAGTTATTCATTGCAAAGAAAATGAACAACTTTGGGGTGTGAAGTGGTTTATATTTCATGAAATCCTTAAAAGCAACATGAAACAGCATTCACAATGCATTTTGTGTTTATGTAAAACACAAAATTCAGTGGAAAATAGCTCTGGAATTGGAATTGATGATGAAATAGATAGAATGTTTGGCTATGCATATTATTAGCTAATATTATTTTAATAGCATAATAAGTGTTTCAAATGCAAAGGGAGTTATTATATTTTAATGAAAGATTATTCATTTTATTTTTCTTTGCAATATAAGACTATGGATATTTCTGATTTAATTTATTCCTATCTGTAAATTAAAAAAGGAAGTTGGCTTGCAGTGTTGTTGCTTCCTCTGTTTTCTCCCTGATGTAAGACTTACTTTAGTCTGTAAAACTCCTCTCTCACACACACGCACACACACACTTGTGCCCATACTCTGAGACACCCTCTCCAACTCACGTGAAACATCGCTGTTGTGCTACTGTCATGTCTCATGTCACATTTTAAAGAGAGACGTAAAGCATTTTTGTATCGTCCCTGATGTTCCTGTCACCAAAACTCTTTGTGTAAACCTGTCACCACCAACAGGCAGCAGTGATTTGTTTACTTCCTTCAAATCAAATTGAAAAGGATGCCAAGCCAAAACTACAAAACAGGCAATTTTTTTCCCCCACAGCTGTCCTCTACATCTCTGAAAATGGCTGGCGCTGCTTCTGCCCCAGAGAAGACTCTATGCTCATCTACACCAGTCAGTTTCAGACCACAAAAAACACCTGCATTTTCCACTTTAACTACAAGTTTCAAGGGTTCAGTATGTCCAACTTACCAGAAAAATGGCGCATCAGGTCCGCTGAGCTTATCGTTTGTGACTGTAATAAAAAAGGACTACATCTGAACATTCAATCTTGCCTTCGGCATTGTGCATGTTACTGCAGCTAAACACTTATGTGTCAAATAGAGCAGAAACAGGTGATGAGGAAAGAGAGGGACGATGCTGTTCACACGAACTGTGTAATACTGAAGCGCTTGTGTTCAGCCACAGACCAATGACTTTTCTCCCTGGCTCATTTAATGCAGCTATATCCCCCTCCCCCCAAAAAATTACAATTATGTGAAAAGCGTGGTTGTCAAGGAAACATTAGCTAGCATGAGTCACAAATTCACAATTGTATTCACAATTAGTGCACTAGGAAGTCTCATTTACATGGAAACAACACACAAAACAAGATTAGCAACTGCCTTAAGCTTGACCTTTCTAAATGGAGCTTTACTGTAAACCATCCGTCTTGAAACGTCAAAGTGCACTCACAGTGTTATACTTAAAACTGCATTTAAATGCCACAGACTACCACAGAGGTATAATATTTTCCTTAAAAGCACAGTACACACAATTCACACACCTCAGCGGAACAATATATCTTACAAAACAAAACCAACTTGATGGGGTGGGGGGGGGAACAACTTTTGTGATCAAGGAATTTAAACAATTCAACAATCTTAGTTTCTTTATCTACAAAAGGATAGTACAATTACTTAAACAGGGAATATTTGGTGAAATTGTAATGCATTTTTCCCCATTTCCCTTGGTAACTGACAAATTGCCACATGCAGATTAATATTTTGGTGTAAGAAAATTGTATGCACTAAATATACATGGTTTGTTAATAGACTGATATTCAGAAGACTTGATCAGTGGTTGAGTGACAACTAAAACAGAGAAAAACAGCATTGCTTCGTATTGTATATATATATATATATATATATATATTAATATTTTAAATAATATCTACATATATAACATTTAATAACGTTACATACAGTACGTTTTGCATTGAAAAATATGCTGAAAAAGAACAGTCTAGATGAGAACAAGTATTATATATAACTCAATGTTCACTGCATGTTGTAGAGACTCATTCTTTCAATTCAGTTCTATAAACATGTTTTTTAAGAAAACGTGAGCTGGCATCAGTTATTGCAGGAAATAGTTATTGCAGTTATTGCTCAAAGTGCTGCACAAATACTAAACCTTAACAAGTCAATGCAGACTGGATCCAAAATATAAAACATTATTGTGAAGAAAAATCCCCCATCACACATTTTCACACTTAGTAATTTCTGCATAAACCGTTGCACATATCGTCTTAACATGTCAAGATGTTATAGTAGACATGCAGTGCATCACACATGATGTTTCGGTTTCAGTACTTCATGTTTTAGACGAAGTAAATACGAGAAGGACTGTCAAGAGCCTCTATAAAGCACGATCCTGCTATAATCAAATGGAAACAGGATTTTTTTTCTTTCTGCTTACATTTCTCTCTCACGCGCAACATCAACAGCACCCAATTCAACTAACATTTATGGGTTCTCTTATCTGTTGCCAATTCAAGTCAAGTGACCCTCGGCATCTTAGATGCATCTCTTTTTTCAAACTAGAGAAGGTAAGACCATTGGAAACCTGAACCATATACCAAAGAGCAAGAGTGAGTGTTTAACAGCTTTAGTAGATTAAAAAAATCTATAAGACACTTAATTTACCAAATTGTCTGTAAGAGCATTCAGGGCCTTTTATTTGAGAAGCAACTTTAACGATCAACAAAACATGATAACACTTCTGTAAACAAATACAAAAATGCAGAAAGAAAGAAAAGACAGAGCAAATTAGATTTGATTTTAATACCTTGACCTCCACAGGATTGCACATTGAAATTAATAACAAATATACAGATTTCTCATGACTGATATAAAATTGTATTTATTTGTATCTCTCATGGTACATTCTATTTTTAAACAATCATTAACTTAATATTTTAAATAAAGACTGAATAAAATTAAGCCTTTTCTTTAAAAAAATTAAGCTCTCTCTTTCTGTAATATTAATTTGAACGGAAAACAAAATAAAGATATCAAGCTAATATGATTGAGCGTAATAATATTGCACATGAAAAGTGATATGATTCTGACCAAATCTGCAGCCTTTTCATAAGGCGAGTTAAGTCTCACAGTTGTGTCGAAAGAACACAATCCTCTCCACAAATCTAGTAAATTACAGCCAATAAGTACTTCATTACCACAATGCGTTTGTACTATCCAGAATCATATCACGTAAATGCACCCTTATTTGGTTGCATATTGTTAATAAGAAACCTTTTACAAGTTGCTCTGGGATATAAGAATAAGCAAACTGTTAGACGTGATATGCTAGGAGGCTTCACCTCGTGCAACGTGACAGTGAAAATGGCATCACCGTCATATATATGCCTTTGTCGATCAGCCACCAGCAGTATTCAGAATGTAACTCAAGTCAGAACATAATTTTAGATTCAGAGCTCGAACTAACAGAGCTCGCTTGTATCACTTAGAGCATTCAAAATGTCCCTTGAAATTGTTAAATAGTACCAATAGTCTTTAAATAATTCTGCATAGAAAAATAAATAAAATATGAAGTTCAACTACGAATTGACAGGTGACAGTTGTCATCAATGTTTTTTTTTTTTTTTTTTTGTCTTTTCTTGAATCCACTATATATTTTTTTCTTGATGAGACTGTTGAATTTAATTGTTGACTGTTGTAATTTACACAACTGCCCCACAAAATACAAATAATGTTGACTTACAAAATAAATCCAGATTCGCTTACATGGCAAGCAGCTTAGTTTCTCTTGAGTTCATGAATGTCCTGTCATGTGCCATAACCAAACACTTCAAGAAGAATCACATTTCAGTAGCACAATATCAAATGGCTCTTTACAGGTAATTGGAATAATCCAAAAATGTACGGATGTTGGCTGCCAGTACCTTTAGATATAATCAAATCCAAGAGTGTCAAGTCCCCAAAAGTGGCAAAATATAATCCAAGTGAGGGGAGTCTGGGGTATTCCACCACTTTCAAGCATGTGCCAACTTCCATTTCTTCCACTCCATTTGAATTTGTCATCCCAAGATGCCTAAAAATACTTCCAACCAAACACAATGAAGAAGGATCAATATGAAGTACACTCAACACTGTTTCATGACCCAATAATTTGCTCAAAACAAAGCTCAGTTGAATTTGATGGAATTCATTTCAATAGCAGCAAACTACGACTGTTTTTTTTTTTAGTTTTTTTTTTTTTTTAAGGGTACTGACTGATGTGATCCTTGACTCGTAATGGCATCATAAACATAAAAAATGCTATGTAATTTTAACACAGCCACCGATTCTAAAAGAGTTACGTTTTGTGTAATGAAACGTGTCCAGTATTCCATTGGTCATTAAGATTTGTCTTAAGGCACTTTTTTCATTACGGGGCAGGTGAAGATGATGTTCTAGAATTTACTGAGGGCTGTGTGTTCCTCTAGTACTTGAAGGTAGTCTGGGGTCCCCATTTTTGCCTTTAGTTCATAATAATCACCTTTACGCTGCTCAATCACTATCTTACTGTGGTTGCCCCCTATCAATGATTTTTTCATTTTTTTGTCATGTGGTTTCTCGGGGTAACGGATCTCAAAGCCACTCACCCCTATACTGTTGAAATCCTTTTTGCTCTCCAAGTAGTTGTGGAGGAACATGCTGTCTCGCCCCGGTATGAACTCATCCAGCTCGTCAATGGTGCTTAATCTCTTCCTGGGGTCCAGGGGTAGAGAGTCCTTGTCTTTGTCAGCACTGTTGCACAACATCATTTTCTGTCTCTCCGAGTCTACGAATTTGTAGCCTGACTCTGAGTCTCTAATTCCACACGTGTGAGCTTTGCTCATGTGCTCGATGGTCTGCGGGATGAAGGTCTCTCCTCCCAGGTCATCCTTCTTGTTAGATTTGTGATTGTGCCTCCGGATCTGGAGAGGCATGGAGCCACACTCCTGGTTGCCGAGTCCCTCCTGTCTTCCTGATGGCTTTTTGTTCCGTCTCAACACAAAGACCAGCAGGCAGAAGGCCACAAAGACAGTGAGGATCAGAACGACCAGTATGCTCAATATCATAATAGACAAGGGCACAGGACCACTGGGGGGTGCCTTGCCAACTCCGGCAGGTGACAGCGATGTGAGGACAGGGGTGGCGCTGGTCAGGATGAAAGGAGGCCTGGCTATGAGCTTTGAGCACATTATCTCATTTTTCAGCTCCCTCAGCTCAATGTTGGAGAATTGCACTGGAGATGCACACTTGACCACTTTGGCAGCGACCCCTTCATTCAGCTTCTCAAGCCAGAGTTTCAAAGCCACCAAATCGCAGGAGCATTCCCAAGGGTTGCCATCCAGGTCTATCTGAGTGAGAGATTTTAGCTGATCTAGGACGCCACTCACAGGCAGAGTCATGAAATGGTTGTTCTTTAGATTCAGTCTGGCAAGAGAAATGCCTGCAAAGATGTACGCAGGCAGGCTTCTAAGCACATTGTTATTCAGGTACAAGAGCTGCAAATTTGGCATGGAGTCAAATGTCCCAGCTAACACCTCCTTTATGGCATTGTACTCCAAATAGAGATACTGGAGGTTACTTAGCCCAAGAAACATTTCAGGGTGCAGCTGCTCCAGCTGATTTCCATTCAGGTACAGCCTACGGAGGTTGGTAAGATTTGCGAACACACCTTTCTGGACGGTGGATATTTGATTGCTGCCCAAATGTAATAAATCTAAACCCTCAAACTCTTGGAAGTCAGTGGGACTTATATCTCGGATGTAATTACCACTAAGGTGCAATTTCTTGGCATTTGGCGGTTTAGGTACAAGATCTGCTAGACTCTGAATGTTTCTTTCTTGACAGCTGACACTAATGCCAAAGTCAGAAGGGTGAGCTTTGCATGTGCATGGCTGGGGGCAGGAGAGGGGAGGGATTCGAGTTTGATAGGACACAATTTGACCATTTTTACCAGCTGGGTTGCCAGCGACAATCCCATTGCCATATATTTTGGAGGGATTTGTAGTTTTGGGTGCTTTGGTCACTAAAGGTGCTATGGTCGAAGGTGCAACGTTGGACATGGTTAGCCCACCCTCGGGCTGGGAGGGGGGCATCCGTACATCAAAGTCACTTCCTGTCCCCATCGGGCACAGCTCCTGCTTATTAGTCTCCTTTAAGAGTCGACCGTACAGGTCACTAGGGGTCTCGCAAATAGCCTCTCCGATGAAAATGTTATAGGGCATATTCTCCAACCAGGCTTTCAAAGGTAACAAATCACAAGTGCAATTCCACGGGTTGTCATCCAACTGCAATTCCACTATCCGCCCGATGTGCTCCAGAACTCCGAGATAGGGAAGCTTCTGTATCCTATTCCCTCTTATGTCCAAGTGAGTAAGTGAGGCAAATCGGAAAATGTTATCAGGTAGGCTTTGAATCAGATTGTCATTTAAAATGAGAACCTTCAGTTTGTGTAATTTGTTGAAGGCTCCTTTCTCAATGAACTTGATTAAATTGTAGTCAGCCTGGAGGTATTCCAAGTTCTCGATTCCTCGGAAAGTGTCGGCACGGAGCTCTTTTAACTCATTGTTATTTAAGTGCAACTGTTTTAATGCACTAAGCCCCACAAAGGCCCCTCCCTCAATGTTCTGGAGTTTGTTGTTCCCCAGCTGGAGTGATACTGCATGTGTGAAATTCACAAAAGTGTTGGGGTAAAGGATGTACAAAAGGTTGTTCTGGAAATTCAAATGGTAGAGGCTGGACACTGGCGGCTGCAGCTGTGTAGGTCTGTACACAGTTATTTTATCACAGTTCACATAGAGGACGTTCTCGATGGACATGCAGGAGCAAGCGCTGCAGGTATCAGCTCTGAGGTCCGAATCCGAGTCACAAAATGAACCCGATATGGAAAAGGCCAACAGAACAAGCAGCAGCATTTTGCCTTTTAAAAATCCCCCAGTAAACCATTTAGTAACCTTAGAGGGGGAAAAAACAAACAAACAATCAAAACACATGCCTGTTTCCTATTGAGTCACACAGCTAATGCCAAGCTCTTACAGCAGGGGTGTTTAAAAAGCCCTCTGCGCACACAAAGAACTTGGAAAAACCTGTTATGTGCCTCTTGGATCCAAACATAATATCTGAGCCTACACTGAAAATGAATCCATCTGTATTTACCACAAATTGTGGTGCACCAAAAAAATAATTTATATATATATATATATATATATATATAATATATATAATATATAATTTGAATGCACTGACGTAGTGTGACTAACACCGCAATGAATGTATGCATCAGCGTATTTCTTGTGTTTCAGTAAATCGAAGAGGGGAGAAAACTCTCTTTCCATCGCATAAATAAGACAGTATATTACCTTCTCAAAGCGTAATTTAAAATAAAGTACAAAGATATCATGACCTTTGGACTATCAAGCTTAGCCGACAAATAGCTGAATATCTAAAAACATAAGAATTCAACACTCACCGGCAATGCTAGTATCTCCTCCTTTTCAGATAACACCGGACATTGGGAGCGCCAAGAGGGGGACTATTCCCATTCAGTCAGGTTCAGATTTCAGTCTCAGCCTCTCTCATCAGGCTCCACTTGTAAAAAATATATATTGTGTCATACAATCCCAAGGTTACTGAGCTCTTTTGAGACATCTCAAACACGGCGCTGCGTATTTGCACCGAAAAATATATTCGTTTCGAAACCAACATGAAAATGGTAAAATAGCAAGTGGTGAATTTGGATGCAAAACAAGTCCAACATTCTTCCGTTGAAAGAACTGAGCATCAGTTTAGACGCAATTTGAACGGACAGTTTGCTCAACAGTTCCGAGAGAAAAAAAAGAAAAGAAAAGAAAAAAAAACTGATACAGATCTTAATAAATTAATCGCAACAATCCATCGGGCGTCGCGGCTCAACCTGATTACCGAAAATCGGAAATCGACTCCAGTTGATTCCTACCGTTTCTTGGGATTATGCAAGTTGCGAGATAAGAGGAAAATAAACTACGTGCTCTGATGTGAGACCGACGAGGAAATTAATAATTCAGCTGAGTAAAATACGCTCGAAAAAGAGATGTCAACCTACACCACATCGTCAAAATAAGTATTGTTGGTGCAGTCCTCGTCTAAATAATGAGACCAGTCTTATAAACCAACTATTCCACCTCGTCTTCTTCTAAGTATGTTGGTTTTGTTGCTGCATTGAGCTTCCCACACGGTGAAGCGGGAGGAGAGGAAATGCAGAGATGCAGAGAGAGAGAGAGAGAGAGAGAGAGAGAGAGAGGGAGAGAGAAAGGCAGAGGGAGAGAGCCAGGGAAGCGCGCACGGTGAGGAGGGGGGTTAACAGGGCGAAAATATTAAGGAACAATTCTAATTCAGACACCCCTTAAACACTCACTAGTGAACATTATAACGAGCTCTGCTAGTGTAGCTCGTTGAGGGGTCGCTGGGAATGGTGACGCGTAATCTTTAGTTGGATCCCGGCCAGTTCGTGCGCGCGTAACAGATTTCCTGACAGCAGCGCCCGAGGATTTAGTGCATTTTAGTGCATTTGTTTGTGTATTTTATTTATCTTACAATATTTATATTACTCGCGTGCGCCGCGCGTCCATGTGTGTGTGTGAGAAAGACAGAGAGAGAGAGACAAGGGAGGGCGATTGACAGGTCGAAAATATTGAAAAACGTCATTTAACTTAAGATATCTCTGAAACATAGTGAGCATTGGAGTTCTCTTTCTCGTGTGACTTTCGTTAAGGGATCTCTGGAAATGGGGACGCGTAATCTTTGGTTGGATCATGGCCAGTTTGTACACGCCTGGTTGCCTGGCAGCAGCAGGATGATTTAACGCGTGGTATTCTTTATTTTCTTTATTTTAAAATGTTAAGATTGCGTGGCACCGCATTCAGAAACTGCGGCAAAGTCACCCACAGTAGTTTGAGCTGTTGCACGCACAGCAATACATCTTTATAGTTTGACAGTTCGCCAGGGATGGTGATTCATTCTTGATAGACAACAGGTGCGCCGTTTTATCGACTTCTTGTGTCTTTCCAATAACCTGAACATTGATTTGTGCTCATGCATGTGTTTAATTGATTTGATGCCGTACATGCTCCGAAATTGGAAGCAGCTATAATTAAACCTTTAGATTATGAAGATGTAATAGTAAAATAGCAGAGTTAGTGGACATAGGAGCATATCCGTTTCTGTCGTGTCCTGCATGGATCTGCAGTTGGTTGTTGAACCAAGAAAAAAATAAGATCAAACAAGGCGCCCTCATCTGGCAGAAATAAGTGAGATTTAGCACATAAAATGGATTGCATTTCAAGCTTTTTATATAGATTTGCTTTATATTTAGTTCATGGTGCGCATGATCTGATATGGGGGAGCTGGTAAACGGTTAGGTTGTCACATTGTCTGTCTCAGAAACTGATTTCAGTCAAAAATCCAATTGAATACACGTGTGTGTGTGTGTGTGTGTGTGTGTGTGTGTGTGTGTGTGTGTGTGTGTGTGTGTGTGTGTGTGTGTGTGTGTGTGTGTGTGTGTGTGTGTGTGTGTGTGTGTGTGTGTGTGTGTGTGTGTGTTTTCTCTCTCTCTGTACTTGATCGGAGAATAGATTTAAATATATATAAAAAACAACCAAAAGGTCAATATCATACTGTATGTTGAGGATATGTGAGCATGCTAATGATTAACTTAATAATGTAACAAAATAATTTAACTAAAACGAGAACAATCACTTTGGAAATTTTTTATAAATATACAGATCTTAAAATGTAATAAGTAGTGTAACTTTTCAAGTACTTTATAAAAGTAAAGTAACTGATTACATTTGATTACTTTTTGATTACTTTTCTAAATATCTAATATTTTCAACTATTAATCATTTTCAAACATGTAAAGCAGGCAGGGTTAAACTTACAGTAGAGTTTAACACTAATTACTGTCAGACTCTCGAAAGTTCACTTGAATTATAGATTATAATATTTACTATATTTTTAAAGGATAGTGCATATAAGTGTATAAAGACACAACCACCCTACAATGGTAAAAATGCAAAATAAACAGTCTCAATTATCAAGCAATTTTGATTTTGAATTGTATACCACGACTTTGAACCCCCAACTGCTCCCCGGGGCCTGCATTGACACTGTGTGTGTTGTGTGTATTTGTTTGTGTGTGTGCACTTTATTGCAGAGATTTTTGAGTGAATGGGTCACTTCACTTTCACTAAATTCCGTCCTCAATGACTTAAGCTGAGCAAATCATTTTACTCCAGACTGCTTTCTGAATAAGGGCCAATTCAAGGCAAGTTTTGTTAAAAAGTTAAAACTAAAGGATGGATTAGCAACCATTGTTCATGATCCAGCTGCACCTCCAGAAGAAGTAAGTCTCCCACTTTATATTTTTTTATGATTATCTGCAAATCGCCTTTGCTCTTCCACAGAAGAGAGTGGCGGGGTGAGCAGAGCTCATTGGCATGTAAAGAGATATGCACCGAAACGAGTGTGTTCTTTTGACCATTTCAAGATTACCCTAAAAAGAATTACCAACTTGTGAAAATGTGATGTCCAGCCACCTCAAAATCAGTGTTAAATGATTTAAAATCATGTGTTTAATAGCTATGTGTGTGTGTGAATCTAATGATGTTCTTTTAGAAAAAACATTTCTTTTACAACCCATAAAATATGTTTCGGAAAACCATAATATTCAAAACAGGTTGGTGCTTCATATTTTAGAGAGTCACTGCAATTTATGAAAGAAACAGTTAAATCTGTATGTGGGAGTGTGTGTTAAAAAATCAGATGTAACCCTCTGTGTAATCCTTAACATTTTCATAACTGTAATTTAATTACACATCTTTTCTTAGTAAGTAACTAATTACAATTACTTTTATTTTGTAATTAAAACGTAACATGTTAACTAGTTACTCCCCAACACTGAGCCTAATATAACATTCAGGAGCCTAAAACAACATATGTTGGATCAACGTGAAATAAAAATTTGATATTTATTAAGCCCTTAACAATAACAGTGATGGTTTGCACTTTCTAGTTTGGAAAATTATTGAAGATTAATGCTTAGAGAGCCAAAAATCACAAGAAATTCCCACCTCAACAAGAAGTCAAACAGCAAAAGGCCCCCAGGGGCTTCGCTCAGTTATAAGCTGGGCAGCATTGTCGCAGTTGTTCATATTTTGTAAATTTCTGTTTATACCAATGTATGGGGTAAACACTTTCAGTCTGGGTGTTTAGTGTGAAGTGACAGCCTTTGCTTTGTGAATACGGGGGTTGTTCTGGTTTTTGTGTCTGTCTCTCTCAAGTTTCTGTCTTTGATATGTTAAACACCTGCCTATTTTTAACTAGCAAGAAGAAGAAGAAGAAAATACCAATAGTGGTGGTGACAATAAAAACATATGTGTTGTTTGTTTTGTACACAGTTTTGTCACTTGGGTTGGTTGGAAATGCCTTAATTTAATCCACATTTAATGTCGGTGCTCAATGTTAGCAGAGAGTATTTTGTTTATTTGTTCATTTCACTATAAACATGCATATAACAAGAGCGGGAACCAACAATTATCATTTATTTCTATAAATGTTATACCTTTTCTTGCCTTATTTACTTCTAGAAATATTATTAAACTATATTTCCTAGTGTTCCTGTGGCTCAGTGGTTAGAGCATTGCATTAGCAGCACAAACGGTTATGGGTTCAATTCCCAGGGAACACACATACTGACAATAAATGTATAGCCTGAATGAATGTAGTAAGTCGCTTTGGATAAAAGTGTATGATAAATGTAAAATATATATATTTAGTCTGTATATGGTAATGCTCTTTTTCATTTTTGTTCTGTTTCTCGCTCACAATAAAAGTATAATTGTATGTATGTGATTATGTGAGTCACTGATAAAAAACAAATGCAACTTAAACATGGTGGAAAATAACATTTTATATCATTATTGTATGTGACAACTGTGGATGTCAACGGCATAAAAAAATAAAGATCTTACCATGTTTGACAGAGAGTAATAGGTCAGTTTCAACTTTTCAGAAAGTGTGAATTAGTAACTAGATGCAATTTATGTAAAGGATACTGGTAGTGCATCCTTATTCCTCTGGTTGTTTTTACAATCCACATGTAGAGGGAGATAGAAGAAGTAAAAAAAAAAGCTACGGAAAGATTCCAAAGCACCCATTCTTCTGTTTTTGCTTATTTTCTGTCTCTTCTCCCAATAGGCAAAACAGAGAATGTCGCCTTCATTCCACATGTTTTACAGCTTTCTTTTAACCCTTGCTCCTCGTCCCTGTCAATCATACAGAAATCTAATAAAGTACACCCCTCCAGCTGGGAAACATGTTGATTGACAGGCAGTCTGTTGAAACAGGGTAATGAGATAGAAGAGATGACACTGTGGAACTTCGCCTGCAGTGGATAAGCGAACTGGAAGAACGTCTACCGGGGATTACCGCAAAGAACTTTGGAGTCTTAGTGGCAAAAATGGCTTTGAACTATCTACATATGTACACATGCGATGATTAAAGCTGTTTATCTTTCTTGTAGTCTGAAAGGGTATTATGCCTTCAGGCTTGAAAGACGTTCACATTCATTAGGAAAGCTGAATGTGTCTGAGTGGCAAGGGTTTTTGGATATAAATACAAATAATATATTTGACGGTATTTATAGGGGTTTTACCATCGTTTGTGGAAGTGATAGAGTTAAAAAAGAAAACAAGGAAGAGACCTAATCATAAATGAAAGACTTTGATGGCTATAGAAGTGAACAGGCATCTTTATGGACTAGGAGGCAGCAGGGGATACTAATGTCCACTCCACAGTTGGCAACAACAGATCCGCTGTGTCTCATCTGTTCCAATTGAGTCTTGTGCCTCCTCAAATATCGCAAGGTTTCTATTAACCACAAAGATAGCAGTAGCAGTCACATTGTGGCCTACTGGGCATGGATTCAAAAAACTAAATACGGCGATTGTGCGTATTGTTCAACTGTGGTCCTTCAATATTGTAAAGCCTGGTGAATAGCTGAAAATAAGACATTATGAGGTCATGTGATCCATTATGATACTCTGCACTGAAAGCAGTCGCTTCAAAAATGAATTTATTGTAGAAAAGAAAAGTCACATTTCAAAAGTTCTAATTTTCTTGTCAGAACTGCAGTTTATTGGCACACACACGGTTGTACAAATGGAAGACACATTCATAATGCCTGTGCAAGTTTGATGAAAGATTTCAAACTATGTTTTTCTTTAGAATATATAAAAAAATATGGGTCAGTGAGATTTTTTTATGTATATATATATATATATATATATATATACTGAATTTTCAGCATCAGAAATCATTCTAATATGCTTATGTGCTGCTCAAGAAACATTTATTATTATTATCAATTTGAAACATTTATTGTATTTTTTTGGGTGTAATAATTGTGTTTTTTTTGTTGTCGTTGTTTCCAGGATTTAGTCAATAGAAATTTCAATAGAAATATTTATTTATTAATTTATTTTTATTTTTAATAATTTACAACATTATAGGGTAAAATGCCCCCGTACTGTTCTTAATCAGATAATGTCATGACAAATTTAAGATAAGATAAAAGATAAAACAAGATAAAACTATGGACTACGTTGGCAAGAGTGATGTAGAAGTTTTCACAATGAAGCTTACACAATGAACTTGGTGATCTACTATAACTAAAACGGTTTTCACAGTAAATTATCTAATTTTCAGCAGTAAGAAAAAAAGTGTTTTAAAGCTTGTTGTTTTGTAGAACATCACAAGTATATACTATATGAGTACAGTAGGGCCTGTAGAGGGAGTATGTGTTATCTGATAAAAATATAATTATATTTTATGGAAGACATCATTTTTTTTCCCTCAAACATAGTATGTGGGGCAAAACGCCCCCAGGGGCAATGGGCATTTACTGTAGTTATTCTGTTCTGAACATCAAATCCTTTGTTTTTCCATCAAATGTATTCTAAACAGTTGGTTGACTAAATCGCTGGACTTTATATTTAAAAATGACCTCAAGTTTGCATCAGGTAGCTAATTAGCTAGCCAGTTAGCATCAGCTAACAATTGTTATTTAATTTATTTATTTTTCGAATAGGCTATTATAAATTTGTAATTCATAATTATATATATATACAGTCAGGTCCATAAATATTGGGAAATATTGTACAAGTTATCTATACACCACCACAATGGATTTTGGACATCCAAATCAGGTGAACGGTGTAGGAATTACAACAGTTTGCATATGTGCCTCCCACTTGTTAAGGGACCAAAAGTAATGGGACAATTGGCTTCTCAGCTGTCCCATGGCCAGGTGTGTGTTATTCCCTCACTATCCCAATTAAATGAAAGTTAAAAGGTCCAGAGTTAATTTCAGTGTGCTATTTGCATTTGGAATCTGTTGCTGTCAACTGTCAAGATGAGATCCAAAGAGCTGTCACTATCAGTGAAGCAAGCCATCATTAGGCTGAAAAAACAAAATAAACCCATCAGAGAGATAGCAAAAACATTAGGCGTGGCCAAAACAACTGTTTATTTAAAAGAAGGAACGCACCGGTGATGCTCAGCAACACCAAAAGACCGGAAGACCACGGAAAACAACTGTGGTGGATCACCGAAGAATTCTTTCCTTGAAGAAAACACCTTCACAACAGTTGGCCAGATCAAGAACACTCTCCAGGAGGTAGATGTAGGTGTCAAAGTCAATAATCAAGAAGACTTCACCAGAGTGAATACAGAGTTCACACAAGATGTAAACCAAGATAGAGTTCAGCATTGAACAGAAAATTCATTTCACATCTGTTGATACTTGAATAAGAAAAAGCAAATGATTCGTCTAGTTTTTTATTGCTCATTCAGAATATACGGCGCTTCACATTAGATGGACAATGACCCAAAGCACTACAAAAGCAACCAAAGAGTTTTTGAAACTTGCAATGGAAGTATCACCTGACCTGATTACAGTGCATTCACTTGTGAAGACAAAATGCCCCAAGAACAAGCAGGAACTGAAGATTAAGGCCTGGCAGAGACAGATGAAGCGTCTGGTGATGCGTTCCAGACTTCACTGTAATGATGCATTTCACAACCAATAAAAAGTGAAGTTTGATTTATCGATTCTTCCCATTACTTTGGTCCCTTTAGTGGGACACATGCAAACTGTATGTAATTTAAAACCTGATTTGGATGTAAATAGCCTCAAATTAAATTTGGCTGGTCTGCAGTTAAAGCACATCTTGTTGTCATTTGAAATCCATTGTGGTGGTGTATAGAGCCAAAAATGTTAGAATTGTGTCGATGTCCCAATATTTATGGACCTGACTGTATATATATATATTAAGCTAAAGCTGCCTTTACTCTGATTTTGCTGTAAAGGTTTAAGAGCAAATTTCTTTGTCAGGCTGGGGGGCATTTTACCCCACCAAGCAGGTGTTTTGCCCCATAGGTGGGGTAAAATGCCCCCTTGGCACAATTGTTTTTTTGTACAAAATCTAATAACATGAAAACTCTGTACATTTTTTTTGTACATTTTCATACTTGTTTTATTTTTCATCAGATTTTACTGAAAAAATAAATAAATAAATACAAATACTTGCACAATCCTTAAGGCGGGGGGGGGGGGATTTCCCCCCTCTCTACCTTACATGTCTTTATTGTCACTATTGATCACTTTAACCTCTTCAGACCTGATTTTTATTAATTTAACAATTTTTTACCCACTTGATATTTGCTCTTCTCCATTATAGAAATAAGTAAAAAATAACTTTTGTTTCTCATGTCCACTATAATGGACATCAGAACTGAAGAAAAATAAAAATCCTCATAATTTAACCATACATAATAAGTAGAGCTTATGCACTATACTTGAGCTAAGATTTTGAAAATAACACATACTATAAGAATGAACAATGCAGTAAGAATGTGGAAAAAAAATAAGATGATATGAAGTCTCAAAAAAAAAACTTGCTTGATACTTTTCGTTGGTTGAAGTGGGTGAATCTGAGTATATGCATAAATGTATTTGTGTGTATGTTCATTGGTTTATGTGTACTTGCATTATGATTGTATGCATTATAGCATCAAGGCATCAGTGTGTGTGGAGTGTGTGTGTTGCTGTGTATGCACTGATCTCACATCTACTATAGCTGTTTCTCACTAAAACCAATGCAAAGTTGATTGACAGGCTATGATCACTTTGATGACATAAATTAAATCATATTAATATTAATTTCATTAATTAACATTAATGTTCATAAATCATTTATGCATATCACCCTGCAGCCCAAGACTGGTTGCCCACTGAAGCTAAGCAGGATTGAGCCTGGTCAGTAGTACCTGGATGGGAGACCTCCTGGGAAAACTATGGTTGCTGCTGAAAGAGGAGTTAGTGAGGCCAGCAGGGGGTGCTCACTCTGTGGTCTGTGTGGGTCCTAACGCCCCAGTATAGTGATGGGGACACTATACTGTCAAAAAGCACCTTCCTTCGGATGAGATGTTAAACCGAGGTCCTGACTCACTGTGGTCATTACAAATCCCAGGATGTCCTTCGAAAAATAGTAGTGGTGTAACCCCGGCACCCTGGCCAAATTTGCCCATTGGTCTCTGACCATCATGGCCTCCTAATCATCCCCATACTCTGTCTTCTCTCCACCAATAAGCTGTTGTGTGGTAGGTATTCTGGCGCAATATGGATGCTGTCGCATCATCCAGGTGGATGCTACACACTGGTGGTGGATGAGGAGATACCCCCTTACTATGTAAAACGCTTAGAGTGTCTAGAAAAGCGCTATATAAATATACAAAAAATTATTATTATTATTATTATTATTATTAACATTATAATTGGTAGTTCTTTATTTAGCTTTGAAATGCTTCCACAAATTTCTCAACCTGTAATTCCTGATGTGCTGTTGATATCTTACAATTAAAAACAAATATTGTGTTCTGCAACTCTGAAAGATCTTCAAAATAACTTTGAATAGTACAATTTGATAAGTCTTAATTTTATAATAGGTGCAAGTTGATCATAAACATACATCTGCATATGAAAAGTAAAATGTGGACGTCCTTCTCTTGTCTAGTTGGATAGTCATGTCTCTCTTTTGTGATGCCTGCAGCTCAATCAGATTAAGTTAGGAGTCATAGCTTCATTGTGATTGGTTGATCAGGGACCAATCAGGGACCAGGCATTGCTCATATTATGAAAACATAAAATTGTATTGCTTTGAACAAAAAATAATAATAATGTGATGTCCATTTCAATGGATGCAGAGTCCGAAGGGGTTGTGTCTTTTCTATTACGTTCAAATAAATAAATAAATCACACTATCCCAAACTTTTAAATGTAAAGTAAAAGCATTTAAATTGAGACAGAAAAATAAAGTATTTGGATTTTACATTGATTCTAAAAGCAAATTTTTAGGGTTTGACATTGTATCCAAAGCACCATAGGTAGGGTGACCATGCGTGACATTTTTACGGGATACATCCTGGGGTGTGTTTCCCAATAGCATAGCTAGCCAACTATTTACATTTATGCATTTAACAGATGCTTTTATCCAAAGCGACTTATAGTGCATTCAGATTATACATTTTTTGTCAGTATGTGTGTTCCCTGGGAATTGAACCCACGACCTTTGCACTGCTAACGCAATGCTCTACCACTGAGCCACAGGAACAACTATGGCTAACAACTATTCTGTGTTTCCCCAAACCATAGTTCAAACAAACATTTGCAAACAACATAAACAGCAAAAACAGCTCTCAACCTGTGGTTAGGAGCATAGTTTCTTGTTAGTAAGACATATGGCCTTAAACAGATATGCTCTTGGGCACAATAAGGAAGCCAACATGCAGTGAAATCTATATCTTCCATTCTTTCTAAATATAAATACATTTGAATATATATATTTTTGCGTGTCCTCAATAAGCGCCATTTATGAAGAGTGCGCATGTGCACAAATGCCTAAGGGAACCCTCCGGGGTTGACATAAGAGGAAACCCGTGATGAATCAAACATCAAATAAAGCAAAATGATAGGAAACAAAAAATATTAAATTAGTCATCTCGTCCCATGTTCAATACAGCAGCATCTCAGAGCTCTCTAATCAGTTAAATAGCAGAAGCTATTACTCCACCACATACATGTGACGTCATTGGCACTATGTTGTTGAACTAATATGGTTCAAACGACGGAGATGCGACTGTGTTTGAGAAACAGTCGTGACTAGGTCTTTGTTTCCACAACAATGCATCGTACCATGGTGGTTAATCAGCGAGTCACTTCGTTTCACGGGAAATGCACCGCTGGCCAGGATTTCTATATTGCTTACAATATCCATGATTTGGCTGTTTGCACTGCGCAGACAGATCGTTGTATGACTTCTGCGAGAGTTAAATAGAGTTCCTTATGCTTTCGAATCAGTCTCGCTGTACTTTGACGTCATACAATGATCGGTCTGCGTAGCTGCACTTTTAAGTAGAATGATTGATCGAACACACCTAATATGTGCGCGTATTTGTATTGCTTTGATTGTTCTCCATAGATCCCACATTCTCACGTGCCACAATTGGTCGATTATGTACAATTCCTGCTTGTTATTGGTCAATCATTACCTTCAGCAAGTATGGCAAAAGGGAAACAGAGACAAATTCAGAAATTGCTGATGTGTCCCGTAAAAATGGCATGTATGGCAACCCTAACCATGTGTGACCTTTGACCCTTAGACACATTCTAAATAAGATTGAAAGATGACATTATTAAGGGGAAAAATATATTAATATTTTTTTTATTTTTAAAAAATATATTATGATTTAATAATTAATGCTTCAGAGAGTTCTGAACACCCCTGAGCATCCCTTCAGCCCAGATTGAAATAGGTTGACACGTCTGCATGTGGGGATGACAACTAGAGAAAGAAAAACTTGAGCTGGCCAGCAGACAGACAGCGATCCTGTAATATGCTGCTCAGTGGGAGCTCGGCACATGTTTATCATGGCCAGAGCCTCCAGAAGTTTAAGAAGTGATGCTCCTATGTGGTGCTTTGGTGCATGAGTTCTCCCACAGCTCTGAGTCAGATTTACTCAGCTGTCAATTTCATTTGTGAGCCACTGTGGCTTAATATGCTTCCCTAGGAATCCCACAGGAAAGGGGAAGACAGCCACATGAGCAGTTTTGTTTCTGCTGTCATTATAGTTGACCAGGCACCTGACAAGGGATGACTCTAATTCGAGTTTCCCATTAATATATCGATACTTCATCAGCAAAAACAAATGAACAATACAAATGTATTATATCCATCAAAACGCTATTGAGGCCCTTGCACCAGCCTGGGCAGCGGGGTGAAGAAGTCGGGCTCAGGTAATCTCCTCTATCTCTGTCGAGAAGGACGGCTTGGCATTTCAAAACTCTGGCAATTTTTTCTTACACAATAAATGTATCGTAAACGAAAGGTCAGCCTTTCACCGGTTATCACTTTGACTTTTCGACATTTCTCTCCACCCCCTAAGTAAATATCAAACTGTTTCTACACGTAGGGCCTATGTTTATTTTACATAGGTGCATATATTGGCTCAGAATTGTTGCTGTATTAGTAACTTTTTACCTAGCATGCATGTGATCTATATCTTAGTAGCACTGTGCAACCATTATAACATTGGTTTGTATCGCTGAAATATACAGCTCCAGTAAATGATGAAACTTTGCATTGTTGTTTAAATATTGAATCCCAAAATTCCTGTTAAAAGAATGATCTAGAGAAAACATACTTTTCATAGTTTAATTAATTTTGCATTTAGACCTTGAGTCAAAATTCTGAACAAAATGAGGATTGATAGCTACTTTGACAAACATAGATAACAATATTTCAAAAAACTTTCAGACGATAAATGCTGCATTATACATATGGTGTATGGAACTACAGTGATTTCTCATTTCATACTGAGAAGTTACTTTTTTTCTCTCCATCTCCATCTTCATATATTTATATTTTTGTTTCTAGCAGCATGGGTTGAATTCAAACTTTAGGACACCAGTATTTCAGAAGAGATATGCTTAATAATGTGCTAAAATAGACTGCCGACAACACATATGCTGTAGTTGTACTAAAATAAATGCAACTGTTATTCACAAAATGTGCAAATCTGCAAACACAACAAGACTGACTTTTCCAGAGTGATGGTTAACATGCCTAAATTTCTGCTCTGCAAGGAAACGGTAAATGTAATGCCGACATGAGCAAACGTCTGCCATATCTCAGCCGAAGCCCAGCACCAGCTAGTCCAGGTTTGAAAGAATGCAATGTACCAGATCTGCTGTGTCTGTCTAAGCAAATGTAGACGAGATGGAGGGAATTTGGCATGTGTCAACAAAATGAGAGCAGGCCAACAGCAAGGCCCATCTGCAATGTCATCTGAAACTGTTACAATAAAGCTTTACAAGGACACAGATTTTAGCCACACAATCTGTGGTTTTGACACCATGTCTGGTGGTCGGGTTAAAGCCAAAAAAACGACTGTGGGAAGATACTTCAAACTTTCCTGTAGATGTGCAATATAAGCAAAGCAAAATAATTTTATTTCATAATATTTCTAAGTCTAACAGAACCTAATGATGATTTTATCCAGCACGACCTGAGAATGATCAATCTTGTGCTTTAATAAAAATCAAAAATATCTGATCATCTTAATTCATGAGATCAATATCACAAATCTACCTGTCAGGTTAAAGACTGAGAATTGCAGAATCTGGTATACTTTATTATAACATTTCCATTCTGCTTTCATTTGCTTTAATCCTAAAACCATCTGTTTATTTGCCTGGTTAAATGTGGGGTTAAATAGGATCTCAAACTTTTAAACTTCACTGGTTAAATGTGGGGTTAAATAGGGTCGCAAACTTTTAAACTTCACTGTGTATTATAATAATTATGGATTGATACAAATATGTAAATGTTTTTTACAGTTTACATGATTCAATTTAAAGGTCATCGACCCATTGGTAGCAGATAAAAACACATTTTGCATGTGGCAGGAACATCAATGTGCAAATGAAAAAACAAAAATTATCTTTTAAAATGATCAAAACATACTGTTGGAGACAACAAAGCTCTAAAATACGATAATAACGAATAGATATCATGTTGTGTATAAATTAAATTACTCTTTACGTGTTTGTGGGTAATTTTTATAGAAAATATATAGCTTATTGTAGATTGCCTGCACTGTTAATATGCAAAGCTAAAACAGACAATGATTTCAGAGAAAACATCACGAAAGGAGCAATTTAATCACAGAGAATGCAATCATGCCTAAAGCCATTATGCTCAATTGTTTCTTGAGTAAAAAAAGGTTAATTTCAGTGAGCATTAACAGCTGCGGAGAAGATTAAAGAGGAGAAAACAAACATATGCTGCAGTAAGAACATATAGGTACATGCAGACGATCCTAATCATGACTCATCCCACTATTTTAGCTTGCTTTCACGGAAAAGCAAACTGATCTTGTTTACGATAAAATGAATAATTGTAAATAAGCAAATTACCCAGATTCTTTACAATACAATTTAGATTTAACAATTTAAAAATTGCAGTAAAAAAGCAAAGTGTACCCAGGATTTAACAATTTAACAAATTACAGTAAAGTGTATTTTGCATGCATCCATCCATCCATCCATCCATCCATCCATCATCTTTGCTCCGGGCCGGGTCGCGGGGCAGCTTATCCGGGCCGGGTCGCTGGGGCAGCAGATAAGCAGAGACTTCCCTCTCACTGCCCAGACTTCCTCCTGCTCCTAGACACTTCCTCCTGCTCCTACCAAATACCAAGGCCATCGGGAGACATCCCGGCCAGTCCAGCGTGACATAATCCCTCCAGCGTGTCTTGGGTCTTCCCCGGGGTCTCCTCCCAGTGGGACGCGCCTGGAACACCTCCGCAGGAAGGCGTCCAGGAGGCATCCGGAACAGATGTCCGAGCCACCTCAGCTGGCTCCTCTCGATGTCGAGGAGCAGCGGCTCTACTGAGCTCCTCCCAGTGACCGAGCTCCTCCCCACCCTATCTCTAAGGGAGCCACCTCAGGGCTCCTCTCGAGGTCGCCTGATCCGGGATCTTGTCCTTTGTCCTCATAAACCATAGGTGAGAGAAGGAACGTAGATTGACCGGTAAATCGAGAGCTTCGCCTTGCAGCTCAGCTCCTTCTTCATCACGACAGACCGGTACATCAACCGCATTACTGCAGAAGCTGCACCATCTGTCTGTCAATCTCCCGTTCCATCCTCTCTGAATGGGCAAGCCACCTTTTTCCGTCTGATCACCATGGCCTCGATGTGGGCAAGCCAAATCACCATGGCCTCGGACTTGGAGGTGCCAACCGTCCCAGTGCATTCCTCTGGTCTGAAGACAACATCATCCGCAAAAAGCAGAGACAAAATCGTGTGGTGAAGGGGCCACAAGACCCTCCGCAAAAGCAGAGCAAATCGTGTGGTCCCAAACCAGACACCCTCCGGCCCTTGACTGCGTCTAGAAATTCTGTCAATAAAAATTATGAACAGAACCGGTGACAAAGGGCAGCCCTGCCGGAGTCCAACATGCACTGGGAACAAGTCTGACTTACTGCCGGCAATGTGAACCAAGCTCCTGCTCCGGTCGTACAGGGACCGGGCAGCCCTTAGCAACAGGCCCCATACTCCCAGAGCACCCCCCACAGGATGACGCGAGGGACACAGTCGAGTGCCTTCTCCAAATCCACAAAACACATGTGGATTGGTTGGGCATACTCCCATGCACCCTCCAGCATCCTGGAAAGGGTATAGAGCTGGTCTAGTGTGCCACGACTGGGACGAAAACCGCAATGTTCCTCCTGAATCCGAGGTTCTATTATCGGCCAAATTCTCCTCTCCATTACACTGGCATAAACTTTCCCGGGGAGGCTGAGGAGTGTGATCCCCCTGTAGTTGGAACACACACTCCGGTATTTATATTTATTTATTTATTTATTTGCAAAAAAAAAAAAAAAACAACGACACGACACGAGCAGTGAAGTTAATTCAACTTAACCCTTCGGGAAACACAGAACTAGTTGAATGTGTTAAGACTTGACACATGCATGCAATATATAAGTGAAGTGCTCATGTCTAGAAGCTCTAACTCTATCAGCATGAAGAAAAAAACTGTTCAGCTGCTGTCAAGCCCAAGGAAAAAATTAAAATGGCACACTGTGATCCTGACAATCGGATAACAAAGTGAAGACATAGGAATTGACACCTGCACAGCTATGGTAACCTTCATCTGAGAACATTAACAATTAACATGCAAAAAATCCCAGAAAGCACTTTATGTAATATATAGAATACCCTACCTACATAATGGTAACGCCATTGTGAAATATCAGCACTTACTGAAAAAGTAAGTACAGTACATGTAATAAAAGCATAAATACATATAGTAGGTCATTGCTGTGGACAACAATGAATATTAAAGTGATGTGACACAAGCACGTTTGCATTATGACCCTCTTTAAGTCATTTCTGTACACCATAAATTACCATCTGACATTCAATATAGATTTGTCTAAATGTTTGCTACTAATAAAAAAAAGTGTCTTGGGCAGTTTCTAAAATGTTTTTGGAATAACAAGAAAATAAATAGCAATACGTTTTGGTCCTCCAACAAAAAAAAATTCTAAACAAGCCATAGCAAAATCGCTACACACATTAGTTTTGTTCCTCAGTGACTCTGTGTTTTTAAACAAATCAGTTGAGTAAATGATTCAATGACAGATTCAAAAAGTCAGATTGGTGCTTCTCAATTAGAAGTCCATCTCAATCTGCAGGGTCCTTCATTACTTTTCCTTCATGCAGCATATTTTGTTGAATTCAAGTGTATCATTCACATCTTCAAAACATCCACAAATCCATAGAAAAAAAAAAAAACATAAAAAAAAACATTTATTATCACCTTTATGGGCCAGCCAATTTACTAGACTATCTCATTCTGAGAAGGACTCAGCATTTGTTTGGTTACTGAATTATTTATTTTTTTCAAATCATTGGAGTGAATGAGTCAAATGACTAATTATGAATACAGTCATTTGTTGCCACCTATTGGTTTTCAGAATAAAATACTGTGGACAAAATAGTGATACAAATAGTGAATTCAGAATCAATTCAATTCAATTCAAGATTATTTGAATAATGTTAATCCCGTGGCAGAAACAGAGAAACAAATAAAGAAAATTAGCGTAGCAGTTGTTCCATCCAGGAACAACCCTGGATGAAATTATCGGTTCAACCCAAGCGAAAGCATAATAATGTGCGTTTGATCAGATATACCCGCAGTACAAGATTGTGAGATGCATTATATGAATGCTTGGCTAAAAAGATGTGTCTTTAATCTAGATTAAAATAGAGAGAGTGTGTCTGACCCCGAACGTTATCAGGAAGGCTATTCCAGAGATTGGGAGCCAAATATGAAAAAGTTCTACCTCCTTTAGTGGACTTTGCTATCCTAGGTACTACCAAGAGTCCAGAGTTTTGCGACCTTAGGGAGCGGGTTGGATTGTAGCATGATAGAAGATTAGTTAGGTACGCAGGAGCAAAATCATTTAGGGCCTTATAGGCAAGTAATAATATTTTGTAACTGATACGGAACTTAATAGGTAGCCAGTGCAGAGACTGTAAAATTGGAGTAATATGATCATATTTTCTTGACCTGGCAAGGACTCTAGCCGCAGCATTTTGTACTATCTGTAGCTTGTTTATTGAAGATGCAGGATAACCACCTAGCAGTGCATTACAATAGTCCAGTCTAGAGGTCATGAATGCATGAACTAACTTTTCTGCATCAGAAACAGTTAACATGTTCTGTAGCTTGGCAATGTTTCTAAGATGGAAGAATGCTGTTTTATGTAACATGGGAAATATGATTTTCAAAAGATAGGTTGCTGTCTAATATAACACCCAGATTTTTGACTGTAGAGGAAGTAACAGTACATCCGTCTAGTTGCAAATTGTGATCCAATATGTTCTGTGTACGGTTTTAGGTCCAATAAGTAATATCTCTGTCTTATCTGAATTTAATAGGAGAAAATGATTGGTCATCCAATATTTTATATTTTTAACACACTCCGTTAGCTTAGATAGTTTAGAAGTTTAATCTGGTCTTGATGAGATATATAGTTGACTGTCATCAGCATAACAATGTAAACTAATCCCGTATTTTCTAATAATATTACCAAAGGGCAATATTTATAATGAAAATATCAGAGGACCTAGGACAGATCCTTGTGGTACTCCATAGTTTACTGGTGATAATTGAGATGCCTCCCAATTTAAATAAACAACGTGGTAGCGATCGGACAGGTAGGATCTAAACCATCTTAAAGCCTGCCCTTAAATACCTGTATAGTTTTGTAATCGATCTATGAGTATGTCATGATCTATAGTATAAAACGCAGCACTAAGATCAAGTAAAACTAGCAGTGAAATGCAGCCTTGGTCTGACGCATGAAGCAAGTCATTTGTAATTTTAACAAGTGCAGTTTCTGTGCTATGGCGGGGCCTAAAACCTGACTGAACATCTTCATAGATATAATTATTTTTGCAAGAAGGAGCACAATTGAGCAGACACATTTTTTTCTCAAATTTTTGACATAAACGAAAGATTTGAAATTGGCCTGTAATTTGCCAGTTCACAAGGATCTAGTTTTGGCTTCTTAATAATAGGCTTAATAACCGCCAACTTGAATGGTTTTGGGATGTGACCTAAAGATAACGAAGAGTTAATAATATTGAGAAGCGGTTACTTCTGCTACAGGTAAAAAGCTCTTTCAATAATTTAGTGGGTACAGGATCTAATAAACATGTTGTTGGTTTAGATGCAGGGATAAGTTTATTTAGCTCATCCTGTCCTATAGTTGTAAAGCAATGCAGTTTTTCTTTGGGAGCGATGAATGAAGCTGAAGTACTAGACGCTGTAGAATCTACATTTGTCATTGTATTTCTGATGTTATCTATTTTTTCAGTAAATAAATTCATAATGTCATTACTGTTAAACTGTGAGTGAATATTTAGATCAGGTGACATCTGTGTATTTGTTAATCTAGCCACTGTGCTAAATAAAAAAAAACCTTGGATTGTTTTGGTTATTATCTATGAGTTTGCGGATATGCTCTGTCCTGGCAACTTTAAGAGCCTGTCTATAGCTGGACATACTGTTTTTCCACAGAATTCTAAAGACTTCCATGTTAGTTTTTCTCCATTTGCGCACAAGATTACGAGTTTCTTTCTTGAGAGAATGGGTATAACTGTTGTACCATGGCGCAGCACGTTTTTCGCTAACCTTTTTTAATTTGATGGGGCAACAGTTTCTAACGTATTAGAGAAGATAGTTCCCATGTTGCTAGTAATTTTTTGTCTAGTTCATCTGTAGTTATGGGCACACAGAGCAGTCAAGATAAATCAGGCAGGTTATTGGTGAATCTGTCTTTAGTGGCTGGAACAATAGTTCTGCCTGGACGATAATGCGGAGCCATATAGTTAAAATCATTAATATGCAGCATGCACGATACAAGGAAATGGTCAGTAACATCATCACTTTGAGGTACGATATCTATATCAGTAAGATCAATTCCATGCGATATAATTAAATCTAGCGTATGATTAAAACGATGCGTGGGCCCCGTGACATTTTGCTTGACACCAAAAGAGTTTATTAGGTCAGTAAACACAAGATCTAACGCGTCATTTTTTTTATATTTACAACGTGAATGTTAAAATCTCCTACAATTAGTGCTTTATCAACATTAACCAATAGGTCTCAGAGGAAATCTGCAAATTATTTTAGAAAATCTGTATATGGCCCTGGCGTCTATACACAGTAGCCATAGCAAGAGATAGGACAGATTTCTTTTGCATATCTGACAGTGTAACATTAAGCATAAGTATTTCGAATGAGTTAAACCTGTATCCTGTTTTCTGAGTAACATTGAGAATATCACTATATATTGTTGCGACACCGCCACAACCAGTCTGACGAGGCTCATTCTTATATATCTGTTATCATTTAATTTGCAATAACTGCTTTGGGTGTAAGTGACCGGATATTTAGAGCCCAAACTTAAAAAAATATTTTTGTTCATTTATTTAGCATTTTTCTGGTTTAATCACGATCAGATCTTTTCTAAATCCTGCATTAAATTTATATTTTGACCTCACTATTCGGTGGAACAGACACAGTCTGTATAGATAGGACACTGCACGTACCTCTATCATTTAAGTGGGCAGAACAAAAGTCATCATAGCAGTTATTAGAGAATTGGCTTACTAGTCAGATGGAGCGTAGCGTCCTGGAGATGAAGCCTTCCAGAGAGATTTATAATAAAACATGTAAAAGTATTTAAGGTATGTGGAAAAAATAATTGTAGTAAAAATATCTACAACCAAAAATAATACAAATAAACAAACAAACAAACAAACCTACCGGCAGTCTCTTATTTACAATTTAGTATTAGGAATCGTAAACGAAATGTAATTATGCATACACAATCTGAAAGCTTTACAAATTTGCAAGCTCTTTCAATCATATGGTTTATCGGATAAACTGCTAATGATTTCCATGTCCCTGAGCGCACATTCCATTTCTCGCTAATTGGTGCTTTTGCAACTAGCCCTCCACTGTGCTCTCTAAAGAGGGAACGGCTCTATCCATAACCACGACACTCTGTGATCCTCTGCCATCATCCGCCCCACTATGGAAAATACCAAATCCTCTATCTCAGCCTGTCTATGTACTCTCAGGATTTCATTTAATTAGGCGGCGGTCAAAAATAGCTCTGACAGATCAGGAATAATGACATTGAGGTGAGGTGGGAGGGAGTGAGAGTTTGGAATTTTCCTGCTCTCAAAATTTCAGTCAGTTTTTCTTCCACTGGGATACATTTTCACCGCTGGCATGGCATTTAATTCTTATTATGCTCATGTCAATCTTTAATCAAATTTCAGCAGGGTATTGAAATGTTACTCACACCAAATAATGGGAAATTATAAATCCGAACAACTGTCATCTGGGAACCGGAATTGTGCTCTTATCGAGTATCAAATAGCTTAATAGGATAGATTATATTCCTTCTAATACATATGGTGACACATACATGATTGATCATTCGCATTGCATATTATGCAGCTGTGTTCTGGGCTTATACACACACACACACACATATGCATTCAAACAAAACACCTCCATCATGTTCTTGCAGTGCATCATACAGAAAGGCCACCTTCCAGGAAAAATATGTTTCTTTGCTGATACAGACAACCAAACAACCTCTCTTCTTTTGATGTAGGCCACATGCAAGGGATAAAGGACCTGGACAAATCCCAGACGTAAATGTATAAATCCTCTCATAGATTTCAAAAAGACTTTCAACCTGCTCAGGAAATGTCTACTGGTCTCTGAAACATTTAAAACTCTTAAAAAGTCAGATTTTAGTAATTTCAGAAAAAGTGCGATCCAACTAATTGGAGTTAAAATTACCTTTATAAGGTCTTTTTTTAAAATGATGCTATCAGAATTAAAATAGATTTTTGGGATTGCTCTTAAAATTAAATTAACAGTTAGTTGCTTTAAATTATGTTAAATTAGAAAAATAATAAATGGCACATGCTTAAAAGAGATCTAAGACATGATAATTCAAAAGTGTTGTGCAAGTGTGATTTTGTATGAATTCATATGATCTGACTTACACAAAACATAACATTTGTTGGTAAAACATCACCACAAAGGTCCATTCCTTAATTATTAATTTAAAGTATGAAATATTCCATTTTGAATATGAAGTCATTGAAGAAAAAAAAATGCAAAGGCTTGCATAAATATATAAAATATAGCATATAACAAAAAAGAAAACAACACATGGGGTCTAAAAGTCAGAGAGCCTAAGAAAAATGTGAGGCTCAAAATTTAAACCTGAAAAAAAAACTATATTTGAGATTCTTCACAAATCACGTGTAATCAGTCTTGTTAAATTCATGTAAGCTCAAGTGGTGCTGTCATTAATGTGAAAGAGAACAAATCAAATGCTAATACATTATCAAATTAATTTGTATGCAGTGCCATGCTGATGAAAAATAAAATATATATATATATTAGAGGTGGGCATAGATTAATTTTTTAATCTAGATTAATCTAGATTCATTTTGGAATTAATCTAGATTAATCTAGATTAAAATGGCTCATTTGAATTCTGCCGAAGGCATTCAGAATATGTGTGCTACCCAAATAATGACTAAAAGTAAGTCTTTTGAGAAAGGGTTTCATTAGACCAGGGGGCTCATCTCCTGTTTCCAAAATGCATCACAAACTTTAATCTCTTCCCTCCCAATCCCACGAAAAAACTGGGGGAAAATCCCGTTCCACTCCCGGAAGAATGACTCCCATTCCCTCCCACTCCCGTGTTTTTTTTTTTTTTGTTTTTTTTTTTGCCGATAACTGTCAATTACAGTAAAAATATAGTACAGATCACAGCGTGCCCACCTTATTAGTTGAATAAAAACCCAAAATGTCATTTTTTGTTATTATATTGAACTGAAAGCCATCTTATTATGCACAGTGTTGCACAGATTCAATTTCATGTAAATCATCCATGCTAACACACACGTCTTCTATTTTTTTTTTAGACATTTCACTCTCTATAGATATATTTTTCTATGTACTGTATTTTTAGATATATTCGAGTTTCGAAGTTTCTCGCTCACAGTTCACATGAGACCTAAAGCGCATCCTGTTTGCTTAAAGCGCAACGTTTCGTTGTTATTCTGAGTGCACACAAATAAACGTAGAGTCTTTACAGATTCGAAAGATGTATTAGGCTACTTTTATCTGTATGACCAAAAATGACGGAGATTTAAGAGCAAGTGAGCGCACCGGAGCCTGTCTTGCAGCAACGCGCTTCCACACAAACACTTCAATAGCGCACATTTCTCTAGGTTAACATCATATTGAGCGGCCATGTAAAGTTGCTACTACATACATCTTTCAGATGAAAAGCCATATTTGAGGTTGATGAATGATAGGTGAGCGTTTGGATGTCCTGCCCGATTGTATTACCACACAGACCAGCCGTTAACAATCTGTCCATCACGGACTGCGAGCCTCTAGTTCGAAGACTCGTTCTCGCCCCCTTCAGTGTAATTCGGCTAGGTATACATCCGCGCTAAAATATCAGGGTGAAAGTCATCATAGCTTGCGTAGTATAGACCCAGCTCCCAACCCAACTTTGAGAATAGATTAACGGCGATATTTTTTTTTATCGCCGATAAGAGTCTCACGTTAACGCAGCACGTTAACGCCGATAACGGCCCACCACTAATATAATATATATATAATATATATATATTAAATTACAAAAACATTTAAGCTTTTTATTAGTGCTCGCAGACTTTTAGAGCCCACTGCAATGTGATTCCTTCATGCAAATTGTTTGTAACCTATTAGACCCTGTCTACATTTGATTAAAATGTGTCCCATTCCCTCTGCTTAAAAATACACCGGTGGAAGACATAAATACTTCGGCCAGAGCCACTAACATACAACCAGATCCCCAGGAGCTATCAATAATTGAATGTCCATTAAATGTCTAGAAGAAATGAGCTGCTGCCTTTCTCCGCTTTTGCCTTTTGTCAACCTGTTGAGGTAAAGCCACCGGACAGTTCCGCCCCTGTACAATACGACACCTCTCTGCCAGCCTTTATCAGCAGGAGTGCGGAGAGCATGTATCAATCGAAGAGGAGTATTTGGTTTCAGAACCCTTTGTCCCTTGTGCGCTTCATGCACCCAGGTTTAATTAGAATCCGTTTTAAATATTCATGCAAGTTGTCTCTACTGTAATCCTGGGAGGAAACCAGATAACTAGGTGGAGGGAAACCTTGTGACACCAAAACATACTGGCTGACAGCTTCAAGCTGCTTAGCAATTAATTAATTACCCTGGGTGAAGGGAGATTATAATAAATAAATATTGGTCGATCATGAGCGCCGGTGAACCTGAAAGATGGTGGCGTAAGCGGAGGTTGCGGGTGAATGACCTCAAAGTTAATGTGTCCACATGGCATGGAGCAGGTTGCACATAAATATGCATCACATCAAAGTCAAGGAAGCGGGCAGATCTGGGGAGAGGTCATCGGCGGCTGCTGGGTGAGCATTTAAAATGCTTCACACAGCCCATTGCATCGCCATGAATGGAGGCACTCACATGTGCTCGCTGCAGGTCGTAATGCCGCTTTCGCTCTCGGATTCTGAGAGAGTGCCAGAGGCCTGAAGGCTGAACATGTTTCACCGGTTAAAATAAGCAGGTACGAGGGTTGTAAAGCGCGTGGGCTTGGGATGAATCTGAGATGTGGAGCGCGTTCCCGATAGCTGATTAGTGCCTTTGGTAGAATGGCTGTAAAGATAACCTTTCTTTTTTTCTGAGTGGGCAACTGACAGATGTGAAGCTTTAGTGGATAAACAGTGAGACCAGCTCAAAAGCTTTTTGAGATGATAACGATAACAGGCTCAGACGAGTTGTTCAGAAGAGTGCCGCCAAAATAAAATATGAAATACAGCTTAACGGCGAAGCATTAATGGCAAAGCGATTTTTACTGTCGGGTCAGTGCAATTGTGTTTTTTATTGCATTGTTACATGTTCTGCTCCCCATTTATATACTTCTTCACTTTTCCCAGACAGTGCTGACGCAAACCAGAAATAGCCACAGATTTGACAATTCACCAGTGAATATGGAAAAATGTGTCTATACAATTTTATTCTGCAAGTAAAATACATGAGATTAGAAAGTTTGTCTGTGAAAAAAAAGTAATGAGGCCTAGAGGTCACAGTGTAATCGCAGTGATATGCGTCATGTCCTCCCATAATCCTTCATACTTTCCTGGGTGCGTTTCTGTAATGATTCTTGCACACTCGGGTAACAATATGGATCTAGAGATATGTAAAAATATCTTAACACATAGAATAAATAGAAGAGCATTGTGTTGCTCTTTCATCCTCCTTAGCTAATATAACTTAAGTCCAAAACACACTGAACAATTTTAGCAATCCTATAAGATCACTGCATGTCACTCTGTGTGACATGGATCTAATAAACTTGGCTACAACGTGTGTAGACTGTACGATGATGACACCTATTGACTTGTACGCTACTATGCACGTTACTATAAAGAATAAAAACGTCATCAGCATGCGCTAGTGGTAAACAAAAAGAGCATAATGAATCACACTTTAGCAGTTGTATTTTTATGTGTGTTGAAAAAAGTGGAAGCGGCGAAAGAGAAAGGATACGAGCTTCAGTTTCAGTTTTATGTTTTATTGCCATGTCGGGTTGATTTCATGTCACATTTTTATTGGTTGGTCAGTAAACATGGATTGTACCAGCTTGTACCAGCTTGTACACACTGTGCGATGATCATGATGGATCGTAGGCTATCTTTGGTCGCAAGACCTTGACAAGAGTCGTCTCTCACTGTGCGACACAGCACCACCGATTAACAGCCACAATCACAGAAATTGCCATGATTGTTTCACAATGTCAATCTTTTGTCTGGGACAGCCTAAAATCGTGCAGTGTCTTTAGGGATTCATGCACAAAATTGGAATATCGCATAAAACATTTGCGAATAAGCACCGTTTCCATCTGAGTCAAAGAACAAAATTGTCACTTCCTGATAAACTGGCACTAAATATCACTAAAACAAGTGTAGGAGATGCCACTGAATATAATACTTTTCACATGTAATAATGTGTTCCTGTGGCTCAGTGGTAGAGCATTGTGTTAGCAGCACAAAAAGGTTGTGGGTTAAATTCCCAGGGAACACACATACTGACAATAAATGTATAGCCTGAATGCACTGTAAGTCGCTTTGGATAAAAGCGTCTGTTAAATGCGTAAATGTAAATGTAATAAATTACTTGCTTCGTAGAGTGAGCAGACAAAAGACAATAAATGGGAAAGTAGTCATGATAGATCATTCCGGGAGGCAATACAGAAATACTTTGATGGCAGACTTTACTCAGGCATTTCAGAATGACCTATAACAACATTTCAGATGCTGTGCAACGAGATTGAAGTCATGCCGCTCTATAGCGCACATTTGAACTTTCATGCGAGCGTAAAAGCTTTTATTCTTTCTTTTTTTAAGGGAATTAAGTGAAATCTTTTCAAAATTTGGCATTTCCATCACTCATTTGTGATATGATAAGAGGGTGATGGAAACATGGCTATTGCTACTACAAAAAAAAAAATATATATATATATATATTATGCCTACACAAGACAACTTAATAAGTTGTGTCTGACATGCAATACACTGTAAATGGCCCTCGACACTTCAAATAAAGCAGGAAAATATCAGTGTTGGGAAAGTCGTCATTAGTCTCCATTCGGTAGGACACAGCTTCGGTTATCCACCTCCCAGAACACCACCTTGTCAGCCTCTTTATTACTACTTCCATCGAGGTGCTGAGCACAGGAAGCAATTATTCTTTGAATATGACGCAGGAAGTTAATCAGTGCTCACGCCAAGCTGCGGAAATCTCTCAGAGTGTCCCGACCGGGGTGACACGAGAAATGAACCGCGGCAGCTCTGAGTCAAGCACCTGAACCCTGTCGGGAGCACTGTTTAGTTTATAACTAGGCCGGGATACTCGTTGACACAAGAAATCAGGCACAATGACAGGAACCACTGGGAGTGAATTTAGGTGAAAGCTCATCAATTCACACCATTTATTTTTACTTGAAACGTTATAAAAAAGGGAAAAGTGCTCATCGTTGTATAACGAGGGTGCGTAAATGTCAATGTATCATGTCTTGCAACTGCCGCCCTTGTTCGCACTTTTAGCCCCTGGTTACAGTTTGCATATTAACGACATTATGAATAGGTGAATACACTTGAATATGGACATGTGAATTATGCATGGTGGAAACAGGGGATGGATTCCGGTCGGCTCCCGAGTTCAGCGCCGTTGCTGCTGTAAGGGGGGCTGCTCATGCTCTGGAACAATAGCTTTCTAAGGGGTACGGGTTTACGTTTAAGTGTGTCACGACTGCTATCTTTAGATTAAGCATCAGGTGGAGAGGAGGCCATGTATATTTATGTCACCGACCAATGTACCGTGCCTGGTGAACAAACAATATGTAAGCTAAGCTCACTCATCCTTTCTTTTACCTCGGCGAGCCCAGGGCACGTGCTGTCTAAATAATTCAGCAAAACCTTGGTGTAAAAATTTAATTGGATGTTGTGAAGTCCATTTGTTTTTACAGGGCTTTGGGAGCTGAAAGCATGCTTTTTAGCATCACCTGATGTAAAATTAAAGCTTTTAGGGGTGTTTTAAGGGTTTTAATATGTATATATTTATTTTGTAATATCTTAATATCATGCATGTGTATACATGTGGCTCATTGTATTTACTGTCTACATTTTACTGACAACATTTTTTTCTTCTTCTTTCAGTTACACATCATACCCGAAGAAACAGTATTAGTAATTGAGCTTGGGGGGGGATTTTGCCTGATTTCGTGTCACCTGGGCCACATACACATTATATGGTTGTCAGTGGTCTTCTTGGTGTTTAATCCTGTTTTGTACACACACAGTTCATAAACACATAATTTTATATAAATCTGCTTAACCCTGAACAACTAGTTGCTAATGCTTTGATTCCACTCTTTCTGAACACTGACAGCTCGTCTGAAACGTGTGTCACTCTTCTCCATATGCGGTGCAACAAATCACAGAGACAGAGCTACATGTTTGGACTTGTTCGTAAACCAGTCTGACACTCTTGCAGTCTAGCAGCAATTCATGTTACAGAACAGAAAGAGAATGCTGTTAAACAAAAGTGCAAGGGTAGTTGTATGTAGTTGAAAGTAGTTTGAATGTCCTATGGTGGGACATGCTAAATTACATAAAAAATATTTTAAACAGCATTTTGCTATTTATTTAATTTATTTATACATTTTAAATAATTATAATACATGAGGTTTCTTTACCAAATAATTCAATAGCTATGTGGAATTTTTGTATATTGTCACTTGGCAATTTACATCACAGGACAGTCTCTACATCTATTTAAAATGAGATGATGAAGGTAGACAAATAAACACATACATACATAAATGCATACAATATTTTGTTTTTCTCTGTATAAAGGCAATTATAAAACTGTAAGAACACTGTTTATCATGCGTTTATCATTGCAGTTTTATAAATATATAACAGTGATTATTCTATTGTATTTTATATATGTTATTGTTTTACCAGACTTCCAGTCTGATAATGTAAAAAGCCATTATACAAATATTAATTTATTTAACAGTAGATAGATAGATAGATAGATAGATAGATAGATATAGATAGATAGTAGATATAGAATCATCTCTTGTCACAAATTATATTAGATTTTATGTGATACTACAGATTTTGCTGTCAATCAGCTTGATTATTTGCAGTTGCAATACACCTAAATGTTGATATAGAGGTGAGTAATCAGTAATTTATCCCGTATTCCATAGAAACACAGAATGAGTATTTAGAGAATTGTCTCCTGTATGCGGTTGTCCGACATTTTTTGCTGCGTGTACGTGGTCCTAGTGTCAGATTCACGGTTTCCTCTTGTCAGTCACTGGAAGCACCATAAGTGATATGAATCACTGTGGTTATACCGTATTTCACCACTCTGGAGAATCAGAACATTATGTACAAGGGGTTCACTCACACAACCATATATAGTATATATATATATATATATATATATATATATATATATAATATATATATATTGGTTTGGTTTTATCTCTGGTGCAATGGCAGCCTATACAATAAGAGCCAAATATTTCATAAGATAGATAGTGCTTTTAACAATACAAATTGTAACAAAGCACTTATCAAAATAGGCAAGTTGTGTATGTAAAATGACAGGATTTAACACTCAATTTTCAGCTGAATGATTAGATAGATAGATAGTTCAGTTTAAAATATAGCAATCAAGTCGATGATATGCTGGATAGATTCCCCAATGATAGATGGAGAAAAAAAACCTTGGGAGAGGCTCAGTCGGGGGGGGGGCATCCGGCCAGACGAACCTAGATCCAACTGCAGAAAAGTCAGAGTGTAAGCAGTCCACTGGTTCCACGAAGGATAGATATTCCTCACTGGAGATCTGTCTCTGGGGCTCATCTATGTGTCCAAGACTCCGCTGACGTTCAGGGCTGTAGAGATGATCCCTCCATTTTGGCAGACTTTGGTTAAGTCAGTATAATCGCTGATGGTTGGCTTCCTCAGGTCCTCCTTGTCATTAGGTGTTCGGTTTCAGATCGTTTAATTTTATGTGATTCACAATGTTGCTGTGATCAGAGGTGAGTAGTTGTATACACCTCCCGTAGTAATCACAGATTTATTTCGTATTTCATAGAAACACAGAATGAGTATGCGAATTCCTCTGTATGCGGTTTGTCCGACCTTTTTGCTGCGGTACGTGGTTGTCAGTACTTCACGGTTTCCTGATATGAATCTGGAAGCACCATGTGATATGAATCACTGAATCACTGAACATTATGTACTGGAGAATCTGAACATTATGTATGTATATTATTAATATAACATATATTATGTATTTTAATAAAACACTATTACATATACTCACTCACCATATATATATATATATCTGTATATATTGTATATGGTTGTTTGGGTGTCAGCTGGTGCAGAGCTATAAATAGAGTCTTTATAAGTCTAGTAAACTATTTTTTTAATTATTTGACTCCAGAGAAAATACATACAGTATATGAATAGGAGTAAATTGATGGTTATCTTGAATGTGTCAAGTGAATCTAGTGGTTCAACTGTACTGTCAGCACTATATGCTTAAGCGGGAAAAAATGGTAAGAAGGAATTTTGATTGTCATGGATTTATGATCTCTGTTCGCAATATGCTGGGAATGGAAGGGATTTATCCTCATTCTTGGATGGAAAGGCCACATGCACTATTACACAAGTGGTTTATGGGGATTTTCTCTACATATGCTGCATGACAGATAACCTCTGTCTCAGCATCGCCATGTATCATTTCAAAATACACACTGTTAACCAAATTGAACAACTGCAAATTGTGTTCCATGAGCAGATCCATTTGAATAGGAATTACCCTTCCAGAGTGTATTGCTTGGGAAACAAAGTATTGTGCTAAATCAATACACATTACATGCTAATGTGAATTTCAACTCAAACAGTGCTCCAGATATTAAAAGTGCTTACTGGTTGTAGAAGCCAAGATTTTAGAGTGTGGCACTTTGCCAATAGTTCTCCAGTATGTCTATGAGGGGAGAGGGCTGTGACGCTACAGTGTGAAATCAAAATTAGCATAGGAAACAATGCTTCGAGATAGATACTTATACTCAAACTGAGATGCTGAGATGCCTGCTAGTGTGTTAGCTTGTAACCATAGTGTTGAGGTTTTAGATTAATTAAATTTAAGATAGAAAATTCAACAGTAATTACCTTTGGCCTGTGAATATTAAAAAGCAGACCATGAAGAAGCTTGACATTCTACAAATGTTTAAAGCACTTTCACATAATTCAGTAAGATTAAATAAAATGCAGTGACCATGCAACCAAACTTCAGTTCCAAAAGTATTATTGAAAAAAATATATATGATTGATGGGAACAAAAATAATTGATCCCGTTTATAAAAAAAATTAAATAAAAAAAATACTTTCTAGTATAATGCCCAAAACATTTTGACCTTATGATTGCTTTCTTGATTGATTGATTGATTGATTGATTGATTGTGATTTGATTGATTGATTTGGGAACACCATGATGTTTTATTGCATCCCGACCCACAAAGGTCTCTGTCCACATTTTTTTGGGTCTGAATGCCCATGCATTATTTTTTATTTATTTCTAATCATGTGAAAGACTGTATAATGGCTATTTTTTGCAATTATGTGCAATTTTATTATTTATTTTTATTTTTTTAAAGCATATATATTAAATTTATATATTCTTGTATCCATGTATTGTATTTCTTTTAAATTGTATTGTGCAATTTGTAAAAATATATTAAAATACATAAAAAATTATATTAATTAACATATAAAAATGCATAATATTATTAATTAATCATACATATATGCATTTAAATATTAATAATATAATATAATTTATATATAGTGATTATATAATATATATATATATATATATATATATATATATATATATATTGCATTCATTAATGTAAGTAACTTTTTTTACAAGTATTTATTTGATAAAATGTAACTGTGTTGGTTGATGTTTATTCATCATAAAAAAATAAAAAATACTTGAGAAATGTGCTTTTCAAATGGTAACCGTGTTTTTCTTTAATGTACAAAAAAGATTTCCCTGGGAACAATGCATAAAAACTATAATCTTTGGCACCAAAATTATATCTTTGTATTTCGAAAAACAAAAGTTGTGCTAGGGTGTGGTAAATAGCAGGTAACTTTAATTATTTGTACTAAAATGCTTGGAAATTACACAAAGGAGACCTAACTAAACACCTTCCAGCGCCAAGAAAACAAAAGATGATTCAATTATTTTCAGACATTATTGGACATTTTTGCATAACAAAGAGAACTCTGTTCAATGTAGAATCCTGAGGTTCGCTTTGTTCTGTAAGTTCTGCTGAATATGTGGTGAAATTAAGAGACATGATGCAAAAATACACTTTAAAGTGTATTAGAAATATAATATGTTTGTGAGGCAATGACGGCCCAGATCATTTGTGCTTTTAACAGATCAAAAGATTGTACATTTTGCCAAAATACTACACCTATTAATCAGTTTAATTTAACATCAGTTTGTTTTGTGTTAGAATATTAGATTCGATTAGCTTGTCGAAATAGCTGATTTAAACATCTAGATTTTGAACATACTATTGCATGGTACGTATTATCTGAAGCTTAGAAGTGCAATACATTTCAGCAACAAATACTTTTTAACATTTGACGTGTATTGCAACACCAGTAATATTTTATACAGTATGTATTTGTAGTAAATTCCTGGGAATCCAACCTGGAAGACTAATTCACTTTTGAGTTACAAATCTCCAAATCCCTTTTGAGTTACAGCTATATTCATAAATTTGTATTTTAATGTGAGCGTAGGTCATCAAGCCTTTTTTATTTGGTTAATATGAAGCATTATGTGAGGTCCAATGAGATTAACATTTGACCTCCCTGGTAAAGAAGACAATTAACAAAGTGATGCTGAAGGGACTTGGCGTCTCACTGCGTCGTGGGAGCACATCCATTACGTCAGTTAACGGCTTCAAATGACTATGCGATCTAATTAAATACAAAAACGAGTCTCTCTAGCTTTAGAGTGCCCTCAGAATTTCTTCATTTTAATTGAATATCTTTTCCCTGAGGAGTTCTAGTGTTATGAACTTGATTCAGTCCAATACATTGACAAGCGAGTCTCTGGTTTCTTTGAGCGCTTGGCACAGATTCAGACCGACACCATGCTGCCGTCTGTTCAAGAACTCTTAGTTTGCAAACAATTTTTGGGTTTGGACCCAAATCTGTTTGATGTCAGAGTTTGATGTGTTTGGTTGGGGTGAAAACAGGACCAAAGGTCGTCTTGTGTGCGGTTCATGTGGATTCACAATTGGTATGAAAGCATCTGTCCTTAGGGCACCTACACATCTTATATGCATTTTTAGGGTGTGAAAAGGGCCGTGGCAGTATGAAATCAAGCAGGAAAACAGTAAATTGAGCTGTCTTTGGAGAACGGCTCATATACTGCAGTGCATCTGAAACAGACAATTGCAAGTGCCCTTCTTTCTATATCGATCAACAACTTCATAAAGGGAGACTGAAGATCTCACACAACATTTTATTATTATTATTATGTGCTGAAGATATTTTTAAATGCATGCATTTTACATTAAAATAAATGTAATGTATTTATTTATTTATTTATTTATTTATCCTTTTATCTTTTGTAAATTTTAATATATTTAGATACAAACTTTTAAATCCCAAAATACATTACAAAATGCACGTTAAAATTCAGAAGAATAGATGTTTCCAATGATACATTTTTGGATAAATACAAAAATAAATTAATAAATAAAATACGCTTACTAAGGCTGCTTCTGATTAAAAATAAAACAGTAATATCGTGAAATATTATTGCAAATTTTAAAATAACCTTTTCAATAGCCATTCCTCCAGTCTTCAGTGTCACATGATCCTTCAGAAAGTGTTATTTGAAAAAATTAAAATCCTGCATGGGCATTCAGACCCAAAAGTTGTGGGTCGGGATGCATAAAACATTTTCATGGTGTTCCCAAGCCAAATACAACAATATTTATCTGCAGAACATCTAATGCAAGTGAGGTTTGGGGAAAAACAACCCATTGCTAGAAAATGCAACCCCTCCCCAAGCTAACTTTATCAAGGCTATTGCAATAGACTTGCTTTGAAACTTATACATTAACTCAGCGTCGGTCGAAAGAGACCCTTAAATAACTCAGCATTGAGGCATGAACCTTGATCAAAGTCATGCGAGAGAGTGAACATTTAGACCAGAGACTTTCTGTGAAGTTAAAGTCAAAGAGGGGAAGGACTCTCCAAGGAGTCTGCCACATATGTTTCCATTCATTACTGTTTAAATGCCTTCTTAGTTTTTATTATAATCTCGGCTGACAAAAACAATGGCGTCTGTAACTTTAGTGAATCCATTAGGCAACAATCGTCCCCACTTGTGTACGCTGTCGTCCTGCAGCATACAATGTCATGTGAACATGATGGGGGGAGAAGGTTAGTTTTCCTTAAGTGCTCTTTTTTGGAGGAGGATACGATTTTCATGAAACTCCAAAGAGCCCTTTTTGTCATTTGTGCATCCCCTTTGTTGTCCCTTCTGAGGAATGTCATCTGGTCCAAAACAGGATGAGATCTAATTATAAAATATTGACTGTTTTTAAGAAGGTCCTGGTCATGCATTATTCAGATGTTTTGCACACAGAGTATCCTTATGTGTCTGATCATAAGTCAAATAACTGTGACAGAATCCTTCAGCCTGTGGTAACATGCTTCCTTCCAGATTAAAGAAGAGGCTTTTGGAGATTAAATGCTCTTTCAGGCATTAAAATAAAATGTGTTTGCATAAATTCTTAAGGTGCTCCCACTGGGAGTAGGCCTATTATTTTCGCAAAATAAACATAAAAAAACGGCCTCATACCTTGAGTTTGGAAGAGAAAAATCAAATGGATAAAATAATTCTGGAGAGGCAAAATGTATGCAGATCACTTCTGCTGAGAAGGATGAACTTTTAATCCAGTATTCTGAAGTTAGGCTGAAATATTTTGCACACAAAAATGACAAGTGCTGAATGATATTGCCAATTGAAACAGAGGGTTCCAGCAGCGGCTTGGCGTCACGGGGGCCATAGCGTAACGCTGTCTCGGGCCTGTTTATCAGCCCTGATAAACATAAACATAAACCTGATAAACAGCCCTGTTTCCACACTACATTTAAGAGTGATATTTTATCAGAGGTGTCTATTTGGCAGAAATGTTCTATTATATGAAACATGCAGTTAGTTGGTGTAACATATTAATTTAAGCAGAAACATTGAAAAAAATTTTTTAACAATATAAAATATACAAAATATATAGAATAATACATTATTTTATATTTTATATTCACAAACACAGTTACATATTCTGATTTGGTGCTGGGATATGTATGTGAAAATAATTAGTAGTTAGCACTTTCAGAAATTAAAGTCTACACATGTCAGCTAATGTCTTATGTGACATCATGTACTGTACACACACACACGCACACACGCACACACACACGCACACACACACACACACACACACACACACACACACACACACACACACACACACACACACACACACACACACACACACACACACACACACACACACACACACACACACACACACACACACACACACACACACACACACACACACACACACACACACAAACCCCACAACTAAACTCAGATTATATCAGTTCATAACTGTCTAGGTGGACAGTTTTTTGCCAGAAATAAGTTGCAAACTTGACCAGATTTATGTCCAGTATATGTGTAAAGTATACTAGAAAGAAAAGTATGTATAAATCTGTGCTTTATTTACAGTTAGGTCATACTACTACTTTTTAGATTACAGTATATACGGCGGTAGTACTAAAAGTTTAGTTAAGGTTTCCTTTCTTGTCTTTAGAGTAAGCTAAGCTGATATTATATTTATTTAGTCATTGTTTGTTTTGCCATGATATACTGATACTTTACTGATCAAAGTATACTGCAGCTGAATGTTTGAGTAAGTTTCTTTGAATGTAACCTTAGGAAAGGGCTAATGAAAACAGAGATTTGACTCTGTGTGCCGTGCCTGAGCAGATCAAATTTCAAGGTCAGATGTTTCAATTCTGCTGAAGCCTCTGTCATACTCAGCTGTCAAAACTCCACTTAGCACTCCCATCTCGCACACGTTGTTTGCCCAAATTTGTCATGCTTCTCTGCTTCCCGATTCACCTTTATTTATTTATTTTTTCACCCAAACTATGCTCTCCTCCACAGTAAGGAAACATCTATATAAGCAAATCATATACAGGATTTAATCATAATTACATCCAATTCATGTCAAATGCCCACTAAGGAGATTTCCTATGATCTTCTTCGGTGCAGATGTTGATGTTGTTCATCAGCGTTAGCAGTGATACGCAAAAAACTGTCAATCAGACCGCAAACACCTGCCATCTCCGTCAATACGGATGTTCTCCAAGGAAGTGGGTAGCATATGTTTGAGAAGGAGAAAACACCTCTGCAGAAACTCTGTAACCAATTAACCTTTTTTTCCCTCTACACGCAAGCATTGATTTTAAAAGGAGCATTTTAGTTTTAATTGTTGCACCATGTTATTTATTTGGAGTTAAGAATGTTCCCAAGGCCCCATGGCCCCTTGCCATAATTGCAAGATATATTATGAAATGCATGCTATATATTATATAGAACTACATATTTAAGGTTATTTACAGAACAGTGTATTTCAAAGTCTGCACAATGCACGAATGTAGGATTTTTTATTTAATGTTATATACAATATTGATGTGAAATTGAAAAAAGTGTGGTACAATTATGTCGGTTTTTATATCTGCAGTTTACTTGTTTCCAGGGATTGGGCCCCTAGAGGCCTCTCAGCTGGAGGTCCCTGACAGTCAGCACCCCTAGGGCACTTTGCCCCAAGGAGAGGAGTAATTTTTTTATCCTTCAGTATCCTCCACTTTTACTATCATGGTTAGTAAGGGTGTGTTTTGATTCTTTGTGAAAGGAGGCAGAGATATAGAACAATATTACCATCTGTTCTTTGAGGCAAACTCGTGAATGCATGAATTTGTCCCACTGGTACAATTCTCTTCATAAGGGAGCAAATTCATCTGTTTTTTTATTGACTTTTATCAGATGCTTTAGTATTTCTGTGAGCTGTCTAAATTAATATTAGCCATTGTCTGAAGACAGCAAGGTCCCTTAATTTCCAAAGACATAATACAGTACATATAATGCTGAGTGTTCTTCAAAATGGCCAGAAGCATTATTGGGGGAATATATAAGATATTTGAGTATTAATTTATTTTATCTATAAGATCCTTAAACATATTATCTTGGGCAGCTCTCTTACTGTAAAGGAGAAAAAAGAAGATTTAGAGGGTAGTAATAGGATAAACACATATTACCTCATAAGCTTAATTAACTGTTGTTAATGGAGGCTACCAAGAAAGCAAACTGCCTAATTGTGTAGCTTTTATCACTAAAACTAGAAGTAAAAAAGTGTCTAAGCTTACTGTTGTCATGACCAAAATCCTTTGCCATTTAAAACATCACCAAAGATCAATGGCTTTTGCCGCCTTTCATGAATATTACATTCTAGAATTGTTTTATGTGGCTCAGCATGTCATCTAACATTCTTCAATTTACAATGATAACACAGACTATTATTCCGTAAGTAATGGCCCTATGTATTGAAGAGGGCATTCTGTGTGAGTAATATAAACACTTTATTAAACATTCTCATGTAAATACTGCCACAGAAAAGGCACTTGTAAACAATATTTGTGACCTAAGCTTTTAGAGCTTTATAGCAAATGCAAAACATCCTCCCTCTACCCACCTAACTTGCATAAATACCAGTAGAAAAATCACATTCAAGCGGGAGATGATGTTTGCATTATATGTAGCCTTTTGACATTACAATGAAAGAGTGAAATTATGGAATGAGTCGTGGGATAATGGCAGCAGGGATATTTACTGACAAATCACAGCCTCATATCAGAGATACACTGTTAAATGGTCACATATATGAACATATGGTGCAGTCAACAACGTGACTGGCACTTGCAATGGAGTCCTGACTTTCGAGTCAGTGTGCATTAAGCAAAACACTTAATCTTTCATTTCCATTTCCTTATTGAATCAAATTGATTGTAATCAGCGGTATAGCTTTCCCAGGGTTTACAGTAAGAGACTTGGTGAGCTGGATAAGCGGTGTTTGTGTGTTTATGGGTGTGACAGAAGGGGCAGCATGTGCAATAAACAGTGCATACAAATGTTAGGATGTTCTTGGTTTGCTCATGGTAGGTTGCTAATATTCAACGGCTCAGGCGAGATGTCTGACAGCAAAATATCAGTTTATATTTGTAGCAATAGCCAAGCTACTGCTATTGTCTTCACATAGCCTATGACTTTATTTTGGCTCAGTATATAACAAACAAAATGATGAAATAGAGCAAAAATAAGCAAGAGGGAATTACACAAACATGTTTAGGATACTCATGAACACGTTGTTTCTGTGTTGTATTTCTGAATCAGAGCTGCTACACCTACAGACATATCCCCCCTATACAGACAATGTGATTGTTTCAAGAGCATTTAATGTTACCAGAGTACATTAAGTGTCTTCAACATTTGTGGCACAATTAACTGTACCTTTGAAGTTTTAATGCATGCCACTAGCCAATGTAATGCAAAGGCCTGCAACACAACAATTGTTTTCGAAGCAAAGGATGTAGTTTGCATGTACAGATGGTTGATACTCAAATGTCGAATGTCTAGATACCTACATTATTCTTATTTATTTATTTTCTTCCTTGGGGGGTTGGGGCTTGGTGGGTTGGTAACCAGAAAGTTGAATCTCTGAATGAAGAGACACATGAGCTATCACAGTTGTAATCTTGAACAAAACATTTAACCCGCATCCTCTATTCAACCAAGTAATACAATTTATTGCAGATAAAATTATCAATATCCTGAATAAAAAAAATACCAATCATTTATAAGGTTAAATGTGGACTTGCATACATTTTAATTTTATATCTGGAAGCCATTCCATTAAATCAACTGCAAATGATTAGATTTTTGTTTATCATTAACAGCAATTAGCATGACCAGTCGTTTAGCAACTTAGTGCCACTAAGAGTGAGCACATTGTGTATGTTTCAGCCTTTCTGCACATGTTAAGATGAGCAGAAAGAGAAATAACTAAACAACTCAGATCTTACACAACTGTTTGCTAACACAGTTTTTTATTATTATAAGTTGTATATATATTTTTTTTTTACAAGTGCCACTATGTTGGGGTTTGGCACTTTCAACTCATGTCTTGTTTGCCTTCTTTTCTAATAACCCTCCACTGTCTAACAACACCCTATATGGTCAGGCCTCAATCTTGGCTCTTTCGGTCTCAAAATAATTTTCTGGCAAAATATTTGTATTAAAATAGAATCACAAGTAAACTAAGCACAACATATGCAAATATATGTAAAATAGCTCCAACAACACTTATGATACACACCTATATGACAAATAATTGATCAATTCAATATTTTAAAATCATTGCTTAAAAAGTGTCAGTATTATTATTTGAGGATTGATTCTCTCAATAGAACATCAATATGTATATATTTCAAGACTGATCCTCACATCCCTTCCAGTAGGGTTTCACTGTGCACATGAAGACAGTGTGAAGAGATCACTGACTACAGTAGGCTTGAGTCTCGAGTGTTTGATTTAATGGTATATAATATTTTCTTATAGATGTGGCTCCTTCACTAGAATTGAGAGGCTGGGTTGTAACCCTTCGTGTGTGGATTAGACCAGTAGCTAATTTCATTATCCTGGAGCTATTGTTTTTAATATCGTGTGACATCTACTCTGTAACCATCCACTGAGATAGATTTGATGAGTTAAGGTAAGGAATATTTACTCATTCCGTCAACATTAAGGTTAAGGTGATGCTGAACAACCAGGTCGATATGTCTGAGGAGCATGCAGTGAACCCTGCTGGGATCACATATATAGAAACAGAAGAGGTAAATGAGATTTAGATATGATGTAAATGGAGAACAGCAGGGGTCTCAGCACTGTTTGCTGTGGTACTCCAGAGGTGACGGTACAAAGTACAGCCGAGTGAGCCTTTCTAGATTTGTAGTTTGATCCACATACTCTTGTTTCAGAATACAGTGAGCTGCCTATTAAGGCAACATTATACATTTAGAAAAGTAGATAACTTAATTCTAAATTTTAAGACAGAATAATATATTACCAAAATGCATTGCAAAGTGAAAAAGTGTTGTGTAAATTTAATCGGACAGTTAACGTAGAAACATGCAAACATCAAACTGTTGAAATCAGTTATTTCTCCTGTGCAGAGTGCAGTTTGTGAGTTGTGTGTTCAGTGTGAAGATAAAGCTGTAATATGTTAGTATAAATTAAATGACCTAAACAAAATGTATATATTTTTTTCATTGTGTCAGTGGGCTTACTAATTAATAGCTCCCTGTTGACTGTTTTCTGATATTATTTGTAAAAAAAGTGAATAGGGTCACTAGAGACCTGAGGTATGTAAATGTGTAAGTATTTTTTCCTGCCCAACTATATTTATGTATCTGATGACCCAATATGTGCAATACATATTTATTCCTTGAGGTTCCACTGTTTTATACACATTGATGATGTGATGTTTCACTCATAATTACTGCAGGCAAAAAACAAAAGAATATCATTGGCAAAAATGTAACTGGTTTGAATGGCTTTACTGCAGAGCAATTACTGTATGCAATGATATATAAATGTCACATTTGATGTTGGATGGTGAATGCTGGTGATTAGTCTGCTAGATGCATGAGATGGTATGTGGAAGTGCGCTGTGGCGATGACAGTGATAGTAAAATCATCTGCTCAAATTTAACCCTTTTAAGTTTCAAAAAGTAACAAAATATGCTTTCTTTTATTCTTCTGTAATTGTTCTTAAAATATCAAGTGAGTTTTTTTTGCTATTGCAGCAGTTAGAGATCCATCCGTGCTGGATATATAGGTCCGGGTCGCTAAAGACCCGAATATGTAATAATCCATGTCCAGACAATTTACATGTGTGACTATTTTCACAATGAGTCTTAGGAAATCACCCACAATACGCCTACAGAGCATGCTTGCAATTTGTTGGATTCCACAAGCAAATAATACACTTTATTTAAGATATTAGTAAATCAGGGACTCAGAGGTATTTTTTAAACTTTCTCTCCAAATTGCACAAACGAACTTGGCACATGGTCCCATTGGGGGTATTGTGTCTTAAATGCTCTGCCATACTAATTTGATACGCTTGGCATCTGCAGACATATTTTTTGTGCATTTTATGCACATGCACAGTGTCTCGTGACGTTTTGTCATCATAGTATTCATCCCTGTGTAATCATTTTGTCTCTTGCCTTTCCTCTCTTGATCATAACCATGCCTACCCTGGAGCCATGAACTACTGGAGTGAAGCAAATCAAATTGCTATTCCATATGCAAGACCCGCCTTCCCTAACAGAGCTGCCAGAGTGAGTCATACTTCAAGACAATGAAGTTGCAATGCAGACAATATCAAAGCATTTCATGGGTCACGGAGGAAGTCAAAATCAGGGGCCTTAGCATTATAATTAAGTACCATCTTGTTGGAAATTGCTTGGAAGCTTTGTATTGACAGATGAGAGAGGCTGGACACTAAGCGAATCCTAACAGTTCCAGTGTGAAAGAAGCCACAGTGTGATTAATTGGAGTGTGTGGAGGAAGAGGTGAGACCGGAGTTCTGGAGTTTCTCGCCCTTTATGTGCCCTCCTGCTGGCAAACACTTGTGGTGAGTGGAAACGGTCACGGGCGATTCTGGGCTTTCAGATCAGTTAAAACTACACATGCGATTCCTGCTGTCAGAGCAAGAGAGATGAAGAAATTAATGTGTAGATAGAGATTGCTCTTGTAAAATAATTTGATTGACTTGAAGTCATGAGTTTATGCTCTTGTAAATTGGTTGTGAGTTTTGAAGTGTTAAAAAACCTGCTCTGTAAAACACATCATATATCATCTTGGCAAAACTTAAGGATGATGCCTTTAGATGTATTTTGCATGAAGTAACCCAAGTTTGCACAGATTAATTCAGAGAATATGTAAAGGATCAGGATCAAAATATAATGACAACCAATCCGAAATGATTGTGTAATGCCTCTGCCTTGAGTAAATTAGATTAATATATTTTGATGCTTCATAAAAAGCACAAGGCATGTAAACTGTGTCTACAAACATCAAGCATTTGAGATAAAACATTATGTACTGTATTGCTGATGCTGAAATGATATGACATTTTTCTTAATCTGAAGCAATTATTGCTGAAAGTTTGTATACATAGTTATTCAATTAAATTGTTAAATTATAATTTAATTTAATTAGTAATTAATTAATTATTTAATGCAATGATTATTATGATATTTCTTTACATCTTTTGCATCACTTTTCCTCAAGGACATTGTCCATTCAGTTTATGGATATTTAGTTTAACCTTCAAACCCAACAAAATGCAGTGCAAATTCAAAATGCTATGTAAAATCAATATGTAAAATTCCTTAATGTTAACACAGTATATGGGCCCTATAGAGTTCATGCAGACTTTATATTGAAATACCAGTGTTTTTGCAGTTGAATAATCACAGTTTGAGATGTACTGTTATTGATCTAGTTTTATTTTATTTTATTAATTGTATTACTTAATCCAAAATTTGCCAAATTCCATGACATTCTAACAGTGAAATCAATTTTTCAGTGATTACAGTCACTTTTCCAATATCACAGAAATGATAGGACCATAGAACACATCTGTTGGTTTAGCATGGCAGCAGATGCATTTTAAAGAAGTAATTGCCGTTCTTTTCAGCATAAACTTGCCTTCTTTTTTATGCAAAGAAAGCTTGTTATAGAATATGTCATTGTCACAAGTCTGGCACAATTAACTTTGTGCTGTTATCACACATGGAAAGAAGGCGATAAACCACATTTTATTAAAAAGAGCTGCTTGTGTATATTTTCTAGCAACCGTGGCACAAGTTATTCATCGCATGACAAACAAATGATGAAGAACGTGTGCAAAATCAATACGCAGAGAGCCTCAATATGATTCAGGTGCCTGGACTGCAGTGGTGGAGTGAAGATATTTATTCCAAATAAAGCATGGCGGGTCCAATTCTCGCTATTAACAAATCATTACCTACAACTTTTTTTAAATTTGCTGATTAATAATATTTAGTAAGGTAGTTGCTAAGTTTAGGTACTGAGTATGATTAGGGATGTAGAATAAGGTAATGTAGAATAAATGCTTTATTAGTAATGCTAATAAGCAACTAGTTAATAGTGAGAATTGGTCCCCTAAGTGTTATCGCATGGCGGATTGTAGCAGTCCACTGCTTCTTTCAAAGTCCAGCATTCAGAATTGCGGTGTGCAAATTGTTTTCGGCATAGTTTATTGGCAATTTTTGTTAGTTTGCCGTTACATGATTTTTGCTACATTTTAGAGTCAGTTGTTAAAATAACACAGACAGAACATGCAAATAAATTATGTACTCAGTGGACGCAATTCATTCTTAGCAAACATGACTCATGTTGGACCAAAAAAAATTAAGAAATTTATACTAAATGCATTTTTTGAATGGTTTGACATAAGGCAAATGGTCATGTCTCTTCTCCTCATTAGCTGCACCCAGACACATTTTGAAATATTTTTTTTTGTATATATATTTAAATAGCTGGAATAATGACATGCCAAAGGCAACAGGGAGAACAATCATTCTGGAACGACTTCTATATCATCTTTTTACCTAGGTCTGTAAAGTTTAAACAGAAAGTGAAGTACTTTAACTATCATTTAAACTAACTCTGTCACATCATTGCTAATGAACTCAGAATCACCATTGATTGTTTGAAGTGGGGAAAAAAATGCTCATCTGAGTTTTAGCTGTTTCTGAGTGGGCTTCTAATTCAGCTCTTGCACATTTTGCCATGGGAATAATGAGTGCTGTGTTAAAACTGGAGTGGAGGGTATTCGTGGCAGAGCATATAACCTTATATTGAATTAAATATACTTTTATTTCATGCATGCTATTTTAACCAAAAAATATTGATTTCACTTTATTTTGATGGTCCCTTTAACACATTCTGTTGACTATATGTAGCATTGCACCTACAGTACATATCTACAAAGTCTCACTAGAATATTAGTAAACTGGTAGGGTTAGGGTTAGATTAAGTTGACATGTATTTGCAAAGTTACTTATAGTCAGTATACAGTAGAATCAGTAGAAACAGTAGAATCTCTGTTGGGAAACCATCACAATAAAGAGTTAGTAGATATTGAGCAGACAGTCTACTAATACTTTAATGAGAGTTAGTTGACATGTAGGTGCAGTGTTACTTATTAACAACAAAATGTTCAAAAGGGACCATCAAAATAAAGCGTTACCAAAATATTCAGTAGACTTTTTTTAAAGCATGTCCACCTTCTCGAATTTAATACAGGTTGGTAGTCACCATTCCAATTAAATTATGGAGAATTCACAAATTGCTTATATCTTTCTTTTTTAAATCTTTTTGTTGATGGTAATACATATATTTATATTTATAATATATATATTATTATATATATTTATATATTATATATATATATATATATATATATATGTGTGTCACAGATCAGCCAGGCTCCACCACCAATCTCTCACAGCGATCACTGTCACCTGAGTTTTAACTCAAACCACCTGCACCTCATCAACACTCAATTAAGCCAGCACTACTTAAGCACCCCTCCCCTCAGTCAGTTGTCCGATCTTGCTTACACGAAGTGGACTCACACCTACTCTACACAGTTACTTACCTCAAGATCGCTTACATCCTGTTCCTCAATGGTCCTCCGTGTCTCCTACGTCTGCTGTCTTCGTCCGTCACCCAGTGTTGGGAGTAACTAGTTACATGTACGGGAATTATTGTAATTAATTTCAAAATTAAAGTAAATTGTAATTAGTTACAGTTACTAAGAAAAGATGTGTAATTAAATTAGTTACTTATGAAAATGTTAAGGATTACAAAGAGGGTTACATCTGTTTTTTCACACACACTCCCACATAAGATTTAATTTATTTATTTCATAAATTGCAGTGACTGCTCTAAAATATGAAAATACCAATGTTTCAGAAGTCTATAACTTGCTTATCCAATAAGTCTTAAATTTCCTATATGGGGTTTATGTATATGTTTTTTTTTAAGATAACAGTTTTTTTCTAAGGCATCATTAGATTCCAGTGTTTCCTGTCATAGCTATGCAAAGATTTGATTTCAAAATCAGTATCATAGCTATTAAAACTATTTCTTGTTATGATTTTAAATTGTATTTAACCTCATAATGATTTTAAAGTAAGTCTGATTTTGAGGTGGCTGTGCTTCAAAGAGGACATCAGATGCCATTTTCCACAAGTTGGTATGATTCTTTTAGGGTAATCTTGAAATGGTCTCGGTGGGCGTGTAAAAGAACACAGCGACTCGTTTCGGTGCATATCTCTTTACATGTTAATGAGCTCTGCTCATCCGCCCTCTCTTCTGTGGAAGAGCAAAGGCGATTTGCAGATAATCATAAAAAAATATAAAGTGGGAGACTTACTTCTTCTGGATGTGCAGCTGGATCATGAACAATGGTGCTGATCCATCCTTTATTTTGAACTTTTTAAAACAAAACTTGCCTTGAATTGTCCCTCATTCAGAAGCAGTCTGGAGTAAAATGATTTACGCAGCCAGAAATAAACTAATTTAGTGAAAGTGAAGTGATGTGTGGCCAAGTATGGATGGACCCATATCAGTGCTCTATATTTAACCATCCAAGTGCACAAACACACACCGTGAACACACACACCCGGAGCAGTGGGCAGCCTTTTATGCTGCGGCGCCCGGGGAGCAGTTGGGGATTCGGTGCCTTGCACAAGGGTCTCACTTAAGTCGTGGTATTGAGGGTGGTTATTCACTACAAAATCAAAATGGCTTGATAATTGAGACGGTTTAGGTTTTGGGAGATAAAAAAGAGTGCATTTTATCATTGTAGGGTGGTTGTGTCACACACTGCTAAGACATTTATATGCAAATGAAGATATTTTGCATCCACTGTCTCCTTTAAAATTATAATATTATAATCTTAATTCAAGTGATGAAGCTTTCGAGAGTCTGACAGTTATGTGTTAAACTCTACTGTAAGTTTAGCCTGCCTGGTTTACATGTTTAAAAATGATTGACAGTTGAAAACATTAGAAATGTAGACAAGTAATCAAAAAAGTAATCAAATGTAATCAGTTACTTTACTTTTATAAAGTAATTGAAAAGTTACACTACTTATTACATTTTAAGTAGGGTAACTTGTAATCTGTAACCTATTACATTTCCAAAGTAACCTTCCCAACACTGCCGTCACCCCAGCTCATCTTCGGTGTTGGTCCGAGGTGTGTGCTCAACCACGTCATCCACGAGTTCCTGGAAGAAAACCATCATCAGTATATCATTTTAACATTCTAACTACTTCAAGATACTTACTCACCATTCTTCCCGCTTACCCGACTGCTGAATTCAAATAAACATCGCTGTGTTATTCCATATCCTCTGTGTCGGGTCTACTGCCCATAACAATATATATATATATATATACTTATATGCACAAATTCAATATTTATGCTTTCCTCCTCTATCCACCTTATTTTTAATATAGAAGAAGGCCCAGTCATTTGTGACTTATAATTTATGAGGCTTCTTTTGTCATCATCTTCTAGTTAAACCATCAAAATTAAATTAGAATAGAAAACACAAAATGTCATAGGCCTCTATTTAATATTAATGTAAATAAATATATAATAAAAAATGATAGTAATGGAATACATTTACAATTTTAGCAAATAATTAGCAAATACATGCATTTTTTTTCAACTGATTCAAATGTAGGGCATCCATCCATAGCAGAGGATATAAACTTATATTGAATTAAACATACTTTTTGTTGCATGATATTTGATGAATGCATTTATTTTTATGATGTTTTTTTTTTCTTTTGTAAAGCAAATTGACCGAAAATTTCACAGATTGCTAACCATCATGACATAAATTAATTAATGTATTTATTTATTCTTTTTTAATCTTTGAGATATTCAGCATCAGTTATTTTTAGCTGTACAAAACAGCTTCTCATGCTGCCTGATATTGCTTATAACTGATATTTCTTATAGTAATATTTAAATGCTGCTTTGTAGCGCAAACAGTTGTAAAAAAAAAAACAAATCTGCACTTTGTAATTCTTCTACTAATTTACCTATAGTGGCTAATGAAACAAAAGTCGAGCACGTTCACAGTTTACTTTCGCGTTGCAAATTAGGTGGATAGAGATGCTTCAGAACACTTCTATCCAAAGCGTTCTCCAATGTGACCTTCTATCACACTAATATGTCTTATGCAGGAAGCACACACATCTTTCCTTTTGATGATAGTCCGAAATTACATTTTCATGCAGAATTTGCTGCATTATGTCACAGGAGTATACTGCAATCATAGCTTTTGATTACACTTGCACCTGGTTAAATACGCTACGCATGAGTGGGAAAGTAAATGGTTGTCTTTTTTCCACTCTATTTCTATCTCTGCCTTTTCTAGAGAGTAATTAACCTTTTTCAGCTTCCTCATCTGCTAGGGAGAAAAAAAGTGTATGATAGACAAACATCAATCTAGGCAAATACTGTATGTTGGTAGGGCCAAAAGAAAAAGCATATAGAGAAAGCATCTGACCCTTGAAAAGCAATGCTAATCTGCGGTCAAGCGTACATTATTGGAGTTGAGGGATATTGTCAAATTCGCATATGTTCATGCACAGAGCCCTTCAAAGAGGCTTTTCTGATCTCATCATCTCACCCCTGAGATCATCCCTTCATCTGTTTTTAGATTAGATGTTCCCTTCATGCTTTGCACAGTATGTATAAACCCTCTTATTGTAAGTCTGTCTTTCTCATATTCATTATTTTCAAGTGATTCTACGATGCAAGTCTTTTTTGGTGTCTTTTGAAGCATTTGACGAGAATTTAGCTATTCCATTCACAATGACTGCTGCATCGGCCCATCATAGAAGATTGCTTAAACGCTCCCTTTTCTGTCAAGATGAAACCGCATGTTTGCACCGGCAACATCAAAAACCAAAGTCTTGTAATCGTTCAAGGGGTATCCGTGCTGAATTTTGCATCTTCTTTTTGGGTTTTCTACTGCAAACTTCACTAAAAAGAGCTTAATTCTCTTGTTTGACCACTAAGATGGCAATCAGTTTGCAGACTACTTCATGAATACAGAAAATATGGAATCTTTTTAGGCCAAGGCAAGGCAAGTTTATTTATATAGCACATTTCATACACAGTGGTAATTCAAGTGCTTTACATAAAAAGTGAAATAATATTTTCAGCAAATTAAAAACAAGGAGTTTAAAAATAATAAAACAGGAATTTTAAAAATGATATAGAAATTGATTTAAAATGAAATTTAAAACAGTTAATGGAATAGGATATATACTAAAATAATGCAGTCAGTGTCGGGACGTAGCACAGTGCTCATTCAACAAATGCACAGTAAATAGATGAGTTTTGAGTCGGATTCAAATGTGGCTAATGTTTTAGCACATCTGATCTCTTCTGGAAGCTGGTTCCATGCTGCGGGCGAATAATAGCTAAAAGCGGACTCCCCTTGTTTTGTGTGAACCTTGGTATTTCTAACTGATCGATCCTAATGATCTAAGTGGTCTGTTAGGTTTATATTCAGTGAGGCATATCTGCCATAATTTAGGTCCTAGGACCATTGAGTGACTTAAAAACGAGTGTAAAAGTACTTTTTAAAATCAATCCTAAATGTAACGGAAGCCAGTGTAAGGACCTGAGGACTGGTGTTGTGATGTGCCAGATTTTCTGGTTCTAGTCAGAATCCTGGCAGCAGCGTTCTGGATGAGCTGCAGCTGTCTAATGGTCTTCTTTGGAAGGCCGGTGAGGAGACCATTACAAATAATCCACCCTGCTGGTGATAAAGGCATGAACAAGTTTCTCCAAGTCTTGACTGGAAACAAAACATCTAATTCTTGCAATGTTTTTGAGATGATAGTATGCTGATTTAGTTACTGCTTTGACATGACTACTAAAGCTCTAAGCTTTTAGAGCCAAATTACTTCTCTGACAATATGTGTCTGCTGGTTTTCTTCCAATATTATTGCTCATGATCATGTATCAAAGGGAAATGTGCTCCTGAAATGATGTTCGATGTACAGTCACAATCCTGTTGGTTTCAGAAATCATTTTGCTGTGTGTGAATGTTGGGATAGTGGATTCCCAGCACTCATTATCTGAGATAAGCATGGTGAGTGCAGAAGAGTGGTGTATACTCACCTACATTTCCCCAATTGTAAGTCGCTTTGGATAAAAGCATCTGCAAAATGACTAAATGTAAATGTACATTTGTATGTGTCAAAATATGATTCTGATATAATAATGGACTACTGCTCATGAAGCAGTATTGTACTTATACAGGATAAATTCTTTTTTAGTGATTTTGTATAGATTAGTGTTGTAATTTTAATGGTAATTAGTTAATGCCATAACTAACATGAAGTGACAATGAACAATATGTATTATAACATAATTTATTAACCTTTGTTAATTTTAGTTCTGATCTTAAAAATGTAACATTAAATGTTGTAGAATTTAGGTTGATTGTTAGTTCATGTTAACTAATGCAGTTTTGGTAACACTTTTTTAGGGTCTCTTAGTTGCTTATTAGCATGCATACTACTAGAATATTAGCTATTTATTAGTACTGATTAAGCAAATATTAATTCCTTATTCTTTGAACTTATTCAACATCCCTAATTCTACCCAATACTTAAATTAACAACTATATTACTAACTATTAATATGCATCAAATTAGGAATTTATTGAGGGAAAAGTTATTATTGAATAAGTGTTCCCTATTCTAAAGTGTTACTGTAGTTTTTTTATGAAATCTTACTGTAAAATACTATTTTCATTTTACTACTACTACTACTACTAATAATAATAATGATAATATTAATAATTGCATTTTAGTTTGGGGACCAATTCTCTCTATTAATTAGATATTATCTCTGATTTTTCCTCAATACATTTTTAATTTGCTGCTTATGAATAGTTTGCAAGGTTGTTATGTTTAGGTAGGATTAAGGGATCTAAAATATGCTCATGAAGAATAAGGAATTAATATGTGCTTTACAATGACTATTTAACATTCAATATGTTATTAATATGCATGCTAATAAGCAACTAGTTAATACTGAGAATTGGTCCCTACATACACATATACATACATGCATACTGTCCTCTATTTCTTTTAAAATACTGTTTCAATCTCATTGAAATAAGCTGCTTTAAGTGACAAGATGAAAAAACCCTGAACAAAAATTCTCACTTATTCAAAGAGGTAATGGGTTCTGGCATTAATAAAGCCCATCAATCATTTGCATTTAGTACTGCTCATGTTTCGTGTGTTTCAAGAGCTACCATCTGGGTCATGGTGCCTGCAGCAATATTCATTGTTTTTGCAGCAGAATTTGTGCTGGTGCTAATTGAAACTTGAACAAACAGACATGTTTTGTTTCTGTTAGACGGATAGGGTCTCTGTCTCTCCGTTTCTGTCCTTTTAATCAAAACCGAGAATAGAGAAAAGGGGATTGCTGAGCCTTTTGAGATATGTTATGAAAACACAGAGTGCTCTCTAAAAGATAAACAGGTGTTATGAATCCCAGGCTATGAAATGTTTACAAAACAAGATGCATAGCCTGGGAATATCTATGAAACAAAGAAAATAAAAAAAACGTTAGTGTATCATGGATTAATTAATAATGAGGTGCGTTCAGTCAGAGAGGGGTGAAAGAAACTAAAGAAACCAAAGACTGTTAAAGTACCTTACTATTAACCTTATTATTGTTATTATTACTAATTTAAACTTCAAGGTATGTTTTAACTGATCAGTGTTCTCTGGACAAGAGCATTTTTCAGTTTCATATAATTTATTATTTACAATTTATCTTTTTCAAAACAGTGGTTTAATAGGTTTGTTACCTGTTAAACTTTTGCTGTTTCATGAATTGTTTACTGAAAAGCCCATGTACGTATATATATAAATATATACAGTATATTAGGGGTGCGCCGATCCGATATTCAGGATCGGTATCGCTTCGAAACTGGCATTTTCTGCTGGAAACGGGGTATCGGTCTGACGAAACCGATCCAAATTTGATATTCTGCATAGCTAATATTCTGTTATTGTTAAGACCCACAAAAGCCACAAACACATTATAAAACACAATAAAGTTTCTGTGCACTATATTTCAAGAGTTCTGAAGCTGTTACATAATTTAATGTGAGGTACAGATGAATATTTAAGTCAAGTTCATGTAAACACTTCTCTCCGATGCCACTGTTCCTATTATACTAGTCTTGATCTGTAAATAAAGTTAATGGTTTTGTATAAAGGGATTTTATCTAGCTAGAGTCTCGTGCTGTTTCTAAATCGTGTTACTTTCTACCAGCTGTCTGTTAGATCACAACACTGTTGTAGAGAGCACTATGAAGGGTTCTTCACAAGCACAGTAGCTGACAGTTAAAACGGTTAAAAGAAAAGGCTCAATAAACTGTCGCACAGATTTAATACACTACGCATTAATATCTCTTTCCTTTGTGCGTTGAACTTCTCTATGTGTACACCGGAGCGCTGTGCCTGCGCGCTGTGACTCAGTGTTGCTTCAAGCATATAATTCTGTGCACGGGATGCACATAAGTGCTTTATTCCGCTCTGTATTGGAGCCTTTCGTATTATTATATTTTTGCGCAATTAAACATTATTAATAGCCTTTCTTGTTCGTCTCATCTGTTATATGGTGCTACCTCATTACTGTGGAGTACGTTTAAAATAAATGTATTTTAATTTTACAGCATATATATTTATATATAAATATTTTACTTGTTTTCCATGATTGTATTTTACAACAATACAAATAGCAATATATAGTTTTTTTTCCAGATTTAGTCCTACACTTATTCACTTTTCTTTGTTCCCCAATAATATTTTTCCCACTAATTTTAGATTTTATAACAATATTGTGCACTCCTGATTTTTCTACAGTAACTTTTGCTACTGAATTATCCACTAAACTAGTTCATAAAAAGTTTTTTTGTAATAGATTATAATTACATATTTGTTGTTTTTCTTTACAGTAAATTTGTCTATATTTAGTAGATTGTGTGTAAAACACAAAAAAGTGATGAGCAGGACAACACACACTGATATATATAAATTCTACACTGATTTAAAAAAAAAACTGTACTGGTCTCGGATCGATATGGGTATCGACAGATACTCCGAATTTTTGTATAGGATCGGTATCGGTTCTGAAAAAGTGGTATCGAGCCTGCCCTACAGTATATACGCTGAACAAAATTATAAACGCAACACTTTTGTTTTTGAAATGAAATGAACAATGACCATTATATTATTTTAATTATTAAATAAAATTGATTAAATTATGAGTTGGTCAGTCCTTTGCTGCTATAACAGCTTCCACTCTTCTGGGAAGGCTTTCTAAGATTTGATAGTGCTTCTGTTGTAATTTTTCCCCCATTTATCCAGAAGAGCATTTGTGAGGTCAGCCACTGATGTTGGACAAGAAGGTCTGTCTTGCAGTGTCTGTTCCAGTCCTTCCCAAAGTTGATGGAAGGGGTGGAGATCAGGGTTCTGTGTGGGCCAGTCAAGTTCTTCCACACCAAACCCATCCAACCATATCTTTATACACATTGCTTTGTGCACTGGGGCACAGTCATGCTGGAAACCCATTCCATGAAGCTCCAGCTGCACAGTTTTTGACTTTTGATTTAAAAAAAAAAAAAAAAAACACATATACAATATAATGTTATTATACAGTCTGGGTCTGCAATTGTGTCAACTGATTTATTTACCAAGTTACAAAAAGCAATTACTGTACTAATACATATACTTTATGCTTGTACTGTATATGAATCCAAAAGAGCTGATTCCAAAAAGTCACCTTGACTCAAGGTTCAAGGTTCGTTTATTCGTCACATACTCAATTATACAGGATATAATCAGAAGTGAAATGTAATCAGGTCAGGTCCGTTCAATGGACAGTTTCCAAAAAAAAAAAAGTAACAAGAGAATATATATAAATATAGGTAAAAAATAAAAAGAAGAAGAGAAAATAAAGAGTAAAATGTGCAATAAAATAAAATGTGCAAAACAGTATACTGAGGACTTAATAAATAGTAATATAAACAGGGGGTGTGCAAGAGGAATGTGCAAACAAGTTGTACCGGGTATATACATGTAGCAGCAATACGGATGATGAGAATAGTGAATGTTTTACAGTTAATAAATGAGTCTTGTAAATGTTTATGAAACTGAGTTTGTGTTAAGGAGCCTGATGGCCTGAGGGAAGAAGCTCCTCCTCAGTATCTCAGTTTTTGCCATCATGCTCCTGAAGCGCTTGCCAGATGGCAGTAAAAAGAAAAGACGGTTACCGGGGTGATTTGAGTCCTTGATGATTTTAGCAGCTCTGCTTTTGCAGCGTTTGAGGTATATATCCTGCAGAGAGGGAAGAGCAGACCCTGAGATGCGCTCAGCTAAGTGCACGACTCTCTGCAGAGCTTTGCAGTCCTGATTTGTGGCGTTACTATACCACACTGAGATGCACTGAGTCAGTACACTTTCTATGGCCCCTGAATAGAAAGTTTTCAGGATAGCTGGTGAGACCCTGAATTTCCTCAGCTGTCGCAGATGGCACATTCTTTGCCTGGCTTTCTTAACCTGAGTCTGAATGTGTGCAGTCCAAGTCAGGTCCTCGGAGATGTTTACACCGAGGTACTTGAAGCTGCTCACCCTCTCCACAGGGGTCCCACTGATCATAAGAGGAGTTTAGGGCCGCTGATGTCTCTTCCTGAAGTCTACAATCAGCTCTTTAGTTTTGCTCATGTTCAGAGAGAGACAGTTACATGGCACCATGGCACCATGATGTAAGTCTCTCTACCTCATCAAAGTATGCAGTCTCATCATTGTTGTTAATGAGGCCCAGAACCACAGTATCATCAGCGAATTTAACGATAGAAGTGGAGCTGTGAGAGGACACGCAGTCGTGTGTGTAGAGAGAGTAGAGCAGGGGGCTTAGGACACAGCCCTGTGGGGCTCCTACGTTCAGGGTGATGGAGTTGGAGGTGAACTGGCAGACTTTCACCACTTGTGGTCTGCCGGTGAGGAAATCTTGAATCCAGTCACAGAGTGAATTGTTTATGCCAAGGTCTGAGAGTTTAACAGACAGCTTGGTGGGGACTATAGTATTGAAAGCTGAGCTGTAGTCGATGAAAAGCAGCCTTACATAGTTGCCATTTTTGCTGTCAATGTGTGTGAGCGACGAGTGCAGGACCTGAGAGATGGCATCATCAGTAGACCTATTTGGGCGGTAGGCAAACTGAAGAGGGTCCAAAGTAGCAGGGATGGAGGAGCAAATGTGTTTCTTTAAAAGTCTCTCAAAAACCTTCATGACTGTTGATGTGAGGGCAACTGGACGATAGTCATTCAGGTAAGAGGGTTTACTGGTCTTAGGCACAGGGATGATGACAGATTTTTTAAAGGAGGTGGGAACCACAGAGGTAGCGAGGGACTCATTAAATATGGATGTAAACAAACCAGCAAGCTGATCAGCACAGGACCTCAGAACGCGGCCAGTAATCCCATCAGGTCCGGCTGCTTTCCTGACTCAGTGAACCCTGGAGTCACTGAGTTATTGGGTTTCTCTTAGTGGTCAGCTCGTGCTGTCTTTTGACAACGCTATGCATTACTTACAGTGTCCGAAATGACATTCTCTTCTCTGGTTGCGGATTCCAGGCTGTGACATTTCTAGAGGTGTTTGTTTACCTCCATCCCGCCACTCACTAAAACATGCCTCTGTATGTATAGTTTATTTTCTGAAACTAATAAACAGAAAGTTAATCACTTTTATAACAAGCTTTATGATTAAAGTGAACTGTTTTATGAATAATGTGTGATTGACAAAAGGTGAGTGGTGCTTTGTCCTTTAATGCAAGACTAAAATTAGCTGTCATTCGTTTTCCATCCAAATGACAGTGACCTTTAACAAAAGAGCCATTCAGAATGATTCCTCTGAGATGGTGATGTCCGGAAATAGATTGGACTGGGGGAAAAATGAGGAAGTGAGATGAAAAGATAAAGTGAGATTATGTGATGAGAAATAGAAGCAAGCAGGGACAAAATCTGAATGAGAGATTAAGTTTGAATGTCTGAAAGTTTTTCATTAGTGTGATTGCAAAGATAAGCTGTTTTCAAAACAGTGCAACAAGCGACTTTTTATAATTAGTGGCAGTGTAGTGCAGATGCTTTATTGGTGGATACAAACAAGACTGCTGCCCTGGGACCTATCAGGATGTGTGTCTGCAGCCTAATAGGCCTAGTTGAGTTAAACGTTTGGATTCAACCATGAGCGCTCTTAAAATTAAAAATTCTTCATTGGCATCTATAGTTCCACAAATAATATGTCCATAGCACAAAATGTTCTTTAGCGTGTGAAAAAAAAGTTTCTGTAGTTTAATAAAATGTGACCCAGGACAATAAAAGCAGTCATAATTAGCATGGGCATATTTTATGCCAAAAATCATTAGGAAATTATTGTAAAGATAATTTTACATGAAGATATTTAGTAAGTTTTCTACCGTAAATATATCAAAACATATTTTTTTATTAGTAATATGTATTTCTATGAACTTCATTTGGACAACTTTAAAGGCAATTTTCTCAATGTTTTGATTGTTTTGCACCCTCAGATTGTCAAATAGTTTTATCTCAGCCAAATATTGTCCTATCCTAACAAGCCATACATCAATGGAAAGATTATTTATTCAGCTTTCAGTTTATGTGTTGATCTCCATTTCGAAAAATGTACCCTTATGACTGGTTTTGTGGTCCAGGGTCACAAATGTTCCTCACACAAAATAAATAAAAATAGAGGAATGAATGAAGCTCATTGAAAATATGTGAATGCCTACACTTAATGCAATTTTAGAGGCAGTTCCTTAACAAATTAAAACATGAAAAAATCCACAAAACAACAGAGGGTTAAAGAACTGCTGACATCAAATAACTTTTACATTCCTTTTTAAATTATAACAGGGGCAGATCATTTTTTCACAAAACAATCCCAGAGGGTTAGCAAAGACTTATTTTTGCATAGAAAAAATATATAGCTTATAGCACCTCTTGTGTCCACATTCTCTGAAAAGTGCAGCAAAATGTACCCAGAACAATGTATTTCAGGTTTTGCAGAAATGTATCAACAGTGACATATTTCCAATGAACTTGGGGGGCAAAATAAATAGATATTTTAAGAACTAATCCCTTAAAAGTTGGTTATTAAAATGGTTCTTCTATGGCATTTCTGTGAAAATTTCCCTTTTGATCTTTTTTTTAGTTTGTTTTTTTTTAGTTTTTTGTAAGAGTGAATGTGGACACATGTTTCAAAAAAGACACTGACTTTGTAAATTCACTTAAATATGCTTGGACCAAAGTGTGCTCATATTGTGTGACATTACTTTTAAGACTTTATGATGCTCAACCAAAAAAAAAAAAAAAAAATATATATATATATATATATATTGTATTGGTTGAGCAACTGAAAATATGAATATGAAAATAGGGAAATATATATATATATATTTCCATATTTTCATTTATCATTTTGACAGCTGTACATTCATCCCAGTGATGGTGGGAGAGCATCTGTGCATTCCTATCAGGACATGAATAGCCTGAAAAGAACTGACAAAAAGAGCTTGTACCTTATTCACCAACCTTGATAAATAAATAAATATCGAGCCTCTCAGAGTCATGCACACCTTCATGTTCTGTCATTGCCAGTGATTTACACTCAAATGTTGAATTGGACCTGACATGTGACATCAAATATTTAAGGCCTTTTAAGTGATCTCACACAACCCCTGTTTTATTGACAGGATTAAAATTGCATGTCCCACATGTTGAAATATATGCTGTGCTGAAATCCGATCTTGATGGACACTGCGGTACCATTTCTATAACCTCATTGTGTCCATGATGTATGCACTTGCCTGGCAGAATCAACGCGACTATTTGTTTCCCTGTCATTCTGCCATGATCCAGCATATAAGCACTATTAATTTAGGCTGTACAGTAAAAAAAAAAAAAAAAAACATCCTTCTCTATTGTTAAAAGCATTCTGAAGCAGAAAAATATCCTGGCTATATGTCTTACAATGATTTGCTGGGATTATTTAAGCAAATAAATGACAGCAAACAGATTAATTGACAAACAAACAACTAAATAAATGGAAAATAATTGACAAAGTTAAGAACTGGTCATAGCAAATTTAATGTAACACACTAGTGTAAACAGGGCCTTAGAGCTGAGATCCCCAGTTGTTCCAGCATTTCACTTCAGAGTATTTAAATTACAAGAACATTCTTACAAACGACTTAAAACTTTAGAATTAGGTAATTAGGTAGCATCCTCAACGAGTGGGGTAATTATTTGGCAGGGAGTCAAAAATCTGTGCAACATCAGGGCCAGGTTTCTGTATTATTTATTTATTTGTTTATTTTGGAGGCTCTAAAAAGTGTGAAATTAACATTGTCCTTGTTTGATTGCTTTGATGTCAGAGTTCAGGTCTGTAGTAAAACTGCAAACACTTTTGGGGCCTAATAACACAAACATTTTAAAACTGTGACGCCATGCACATGCATCTTACATGTTCAGTATATAGGTGTACGCGTAGGCATGTAATATTTATTTACAAAGTGACACACACAATGCAAAGTTTTTAGTCAATTGGTGATCATTTTGACAATGTCATCTCTATGCAAAACTTTCCAAAAAGCTTTTGCAATCGAAAGAGGCTGTTAGAGAGGTGCTTGATTTCAAACTGATTTCACACCCTCAAAACACATCTTACACCATCAAATGCTACATCAGCACTTTCGCTAGTGTGTAGGCACAACCACACTGGACAGACAATAGTGTGTGAACATAATAAAATGTACTGTACTGTAAAATAGATTGAATACAGCACAATGGGCACATTTACATAAGAGGACCTGGATCCCACTCAGTCTTTGATTTGCCAGTGCCCAGTGAACAATGAAGTGCTCTGCAGCTGATGGGCACTTTTCTATTCTATCTTCTCTTTAACCTTTGCAACAGCCTTCTTTTCTTACCAGTAACCAGAGAGCTACTCATGACACACGTCAGTACAATGGAGTGTGCAAAACAAATGGGAACAGATTGTATGCCATTAATGGCCAATTAAAAGATTTGGACCAAATATGTTGCCCGTAGCACCTTGAGCAGATGAGAGATTGTAACTATCGCCTCGTTTATACTGAAGCACGGATGGTTTGAGGCTAGCTGTACTTTGCACGACAGTAATGACTGCCTATGTCTAGTTGACATTCAGCAGTAAGTTGTTGTCATGGCACCACTTTGATCACATCCTTGTTCTCTTTTCTGTATGATGTATCATCATTGTAGTTGATTAATCCCATTACTCTGGTGTCAGCAGGAAACATGTTGATGTGGATTTTGCAATGCATCGTAGAATGGGATGTTGATTAAAATGAAGGGAAGTGTTTGACAACAGCTCAGCACAACACATATAATCATCTGTGAAAGGTTTTATACATTTCAGTTTTATGGTGCGCTGTCCGTGGTGCTGAAGTGGCTGGATGCTGGATATGCTTACATGCTGAAACACTGGTTTGGCAGTGCTAAAGAATGCATTGTAAATATAGTTAAATTGACATATATGGATGTGCAGACACACTCTGTCTCTTGCTTTTCATCACTTGCTCTCTCTGCACATACACATTTCAGAAATGCAGATCATTTAAAGCATGTTCAGTGTTTGACAGTGTGTAAAATATAGTCGGACACTTTGCATGTGGCGTTTTTGAGTAGTAGCTTGACTAGCATTCAAATTGATTTGGTGCAGCGCTCCATTAGAGTCAAGGGCAAGCTCTGGAAAATAAATAAATAATGAATTAACAGAGGCAAATAGCACCATCAATTTTCACTCTAATAATACTTTACTCCACTGGGCATCGTGCCAAAGAGTAACATATATTCTTTTGCTGAGCGAACACCTTTTGTATCGCTTTATTTTAGTATACCTGTACACAGAGACACTGGCCAAACTCTGACTTGCAGTGTTTTAGTCAATTCCTCAGTGACATATTTAGCTTGAATTTGGACTCTTAGTGAGGAAATATGGACCATT